>SKCR01002724.1:0-27275 GCA_019454045.1 Zanthoxylum bungeanum
GAGATGCCTTTGGTAAAAACCAATTTACCCTTTTCACCTAAACAAGGTGGTTGGGTAAATGGTTTCACCAAAACCATTCCAAGGTGGTTGGAAAGTAAATGGTTTGGCATAAATACCAACTACCCTCCCAACTACCACATGTGAAGTGGGCCCCACATTTGAATTCAAAATTCAAATGTCTCTACGAACATTTGCCGCGGCTCAGTTCCGTTTAATCCGATTAAACAAACTTTCGTCGCTAAATAATTAAATCTAATTTAATTAAATAACGATGCCTCGCAAACATATTATGAACGTCGATTACGAATTAATTCTAAATTAATTCTTCGTTCGTATTAAACTCCGACTTTAATTCGTAAAGAAATCCAATTCATATTAATATATCCGATATATTAATTTTAGCCCATTTGAATAAATTAAATAGAAAAATCAAATTTAACTATTAAATTTATTTTACCGATTAATTCCAAATTAATCGTGTTCTCTCTCACCGAGCACATTTAATCCCAGATTAAATAAAGCCCCAATTAATCCCAGATTAATTTTCTCTCTCTAAATTAATCCCAGATTAATTCTAGTTTAAGTCAACTGTCATCGGTGAATCTTTGGAAGCGACCCAAGAGATCTCTGGATATGTTGGCAGTAAATCCGGTTATCGGACTATCCGATAAAGTAAGTACCTCGTACCACGTGCTTACCGATTTACAAGACATGGTTGGCTTCTAGTAAAGCACCGTGCCTACCCAATTCTCCAGAAATATTCTTACTGGAATATATAATCTATGTCAGGCGTAGTATACGTCATATTGCGTATAGCGATCCAGTATCAGATGTCACGTGCAAGGCCTAGGGCTGGAATAGTGTCTGCCCCATACGAAGCACATATCGGATATCAAGCAACTAGTCTCTTTGAATCGGATAATCATGACCTTGTCATATTATCTCGATGGTTGCAACACTATAGAGAACTAGTTACTGAATCCCTGCGTGATCATCATCTCCATATGTCTGAAGTGATACTTCCATCTTGACATCACATCCAATACACTACGATTCTCAATAAACCTAGAAGAGGCGCACACAGAACCTGTTAAAGCCCTGGATGACCAAAACGAAAGTTTACCGATTGTCGCAAGTACTAGCGATGCAAGTCTCAGGTTAAGACCAAATACACCTACCCTGAAACGGACTCCCATAGACACATATACATACTACCAACGGGATTCCACGGGGTCTATCCAAAGCGAAGCTATTTTCCGTACCATCGGTAAAACACAACCTCCTATCGCACTTGCATGAGTATCCAATACTTAAACATATGAGAACTGTGCCGTTATGCCCTCACAACGCGCACAAGTGCAATACTAGTCTATTCCGCATTATCGATGTCCAGTCTCGATAATACTACGACTAGGGATTTAATGATTAAACCTTTATGGATTGATACTTTCTCATATTATCTCAATCCGGAACTAATCATAAGGACTTCTACCTTTCTATATCAAAGTAAATAAATTACGAAACGGTAAAAGGCAATTTCATTACTACATGTTAATTTTACAAAAAAACACAATGTCTTTTACAAAAAGTGACGCTATGGGTCATAATTGTCTAACATAATGACCTAATCTCATCCTATGCCAAAGTTCTGTCCTTTTTAGATTTCTCTAATAAAGACATCACGACTTTCTTTTTTGCAAGAATGTAATGTCCATCAACCATGGGACATGAAACAAGCAAAAAACATTCATATTAACATAAAATTCAAAAGACCATCTTTAATATTTATACGCAATCCTTCCATGTCAAGTATAGGAAGTGAGATGATTTGTCGTATCATATTCGACATAAAATAACAGTTATTAAGTCGAATATTAAATTCATCCGAGAGTGTCAAACACAAAAATCCTACTGCTTCAACTTGTAGAGAATATCTATCCTCTACTCCCAGTTGGATCTCTCCCGGCTTTAGTCTTCTAGTTTCTCTCAGATCCTGCAACGTATTGCAGATATGAGAAGGACAAGCGGTGTCTAACACCCAAGTCGAACTAGAATCAAAATCAAGTGTAATGTCAATAATAGGAAAACAAATACTTGAGGGAGCTTTCTTCAAATAGGCTAGATATTTCGGACAGTTGCGTTTCCAGTGTCCAAACATGTCGCATTGGAAACATTTTCCTTTTGCAACATCTGTTTTCACCTTTGGTTTAGAAACCCCTACGGAAGCAACCTTTTGACCTTTACCTTTACCTTTAACTTTCCTTTTCTTTTTCAGTTTCTTCCCAACCGACTTTTGAGAAGCCTGAGAAGGTCCAGAAGAAGAAGCACCAGTGATCATGAATGCAAAACTATTCTTATTCATGTCTTATTGAGCTGTCAGCAACATATTGTGCAACTCATAATAGGTGGGAAGCATCTTATGCATGTTAAAGTTAACGATAAAGTCCTACTGCTTCAAATGCAACAAGATGGATCCGGAATCAAGCATCGACATGTACTTCCTCTGTAGTTCCGGTACCATTGATCCCAAGATGTATGACCGGACTTTCCGATCATCATTATTCCATCTCTCGAACATCTCACGTTATTCATCTAAAGCATCATCCAAAAACCTTGCGGGCATTGGATGATCTAGAACGTATTCAAGTTGCTCCGCTTGGCAGAGAATCCAGAGATTCATGAGCCAAACAATATAATTAACAGCTTCCTGGAGCTTATGCATATCAAGTATACGCGAAAGCGGGTTCGAAACAGACATTCTGTCTACACAAGGATAACATAAATAAAGCGGAAATATAATATTTAAATATCATGATAAAACACTAAATAAAATATGGATTTACTTTTTCTATAAAGTGCCATCGCATTGTCTTACATATTCTTGATAATCTCTACAAACAAGAATACAGAAATTTAACTCTTAAATCTCACAAAGCAAAGTATATCCTTCTTGACATTTACGCAAATCTCACGCTTTAGCAATATTGATCTTTGTAAATTCGAGAAGGTAGATAACTATTGTCAATTGCATCTCATGCAACTCTTACATTCGGTCCTAAATCGAATCTCATCGTCACGCTTTAGCAATATTGGATAGTTCAATTTTTAGATCAACTTGCATATTGCCGAAAGTAAGATACTAATATTAACCTCACGCTTTAGCAATATTGGATAATACTTTCTCTTAAATTCGACTCATCTCATGCTTAACCGGAATAGTACAAAACATTATAACCAATCCCTCACGCTTTAACAATATTGGGAATATTTACAATGGTTTCACTAACACCGTATAGACAAGCCGGACCATGTCATATTTTCACTAAAATAATAACAATTAATGATCTAGCGTAGAGATTTTTCCAAATTCAAATGCATACAAATATATAAAATGTATGCATGTCCAAAAATGCCTAAAACATGTAATTCACAATTAAATGTATGCATGAGCATTTTATAACATTGAGAAAAATTGTAAGGAACATGAACAATTAGAAGCACGTATCATTCTCATACCACTTGTTGAGTGAGGAACGGACAAACCCGAGTGCAGCGAAAACTCACCCGAGATCAAATCGCGAGCGAATAAAATATATATTATATATTTTTTTTTATTTTCGGCAGTCCTCCTTAAAATAGTGGGTTTAAAATTTTTAATTACAAACTTAAAATTTCCAATGTATTAAAACATTTTCATGTATTAAAAATTACCATAAGTCCATTTAAAATTTCAACACACTTTAATCAATTTCATCAACTTTTGACAAATTAAAACTAAGCATCCTAATTATTTCCAACACTTGAAAATAATCCAAACATACTAAAATTAATTTTCCAACATTTGAAAAATTAATTCAACCATAAAAAAATTTCTATATCAACTATATATCAATTACCATACACTTCATGCTCATAATTCCTCACTTACATACTTCCAATTAATCCAACAAATCCACAACAATTTTTCTCAACAAATTTAATCAACAAAATTAACAAATAAATTGACAAATAATGTACCAACAAGCTTTGCCAATTGATCCTTCCTTCAAGCTTTTCCAAATCTTCCAAACTTTAAACTTTCTTTCTCCAAATTCCACCAAATTAAGCAACTCAAGATCAAGTCTTGGTGATCAAAAGGTGGTTTGATCACTCAAGAATGACAACCAAGATTTTTCCCCAAATTTTAACTCTTAAAACCCTAAAAAAATGAAAGCTTCAAGAACAATAATCAACCCTTAACTCTTAAGGATTGAATCCATGTCCATGAATATATATTTGGGTGATTTTTGGTGAGATTTTAGCTTGAATTGAAAAAGCAAAAATCAATTCATTCTTCTTGTCTTGCTCAGCAGTAGCTAAGCAAAAGAAGGGGTTTTTGTTGCTTTTTGGGTCGGCAGTAGCTGTGTAAGAAAAATGAGCAATTGTTGCTTTTTGTTAATTCATTTTGTTTTTATTAAATAAAATTAAGAAAAGCAAATCAAACAAATAAATTTTAAACCATAGTACAAGGGAATCTTTCCCTACCACTACTCACTCTTTTAAAAAATTAACTTAACCAAGGTTAAATTAAATCTCACCAATAAAGAAAACTAAGTTACCTTTAATTAATCATTTAGTTACTCTAACTAAACAATCCAATCCAATTTACTTTAATTAATTAATTGTATAAGCTAAGTAATTAATATTGTATATTATTTAACAATTAAATTAATTCACAAATAATTACTAATTTAATATAAAACAAATTTACATTTATTATACAATAAAATTATATCAACTCATGACATAAAATTAATTAATTCAATTCATCTCATGAATTATCGGATTAAGCAATTTAATCCTAAAAACCCAAAAAATACTTTGTCAACATTTGACGAGAGGTCGCCCTAGTGCTCAACGAGTAAACTCAATATAATGGAACTCCCTAGGCTCACGTTCGGTTGTTACTTATATATACATATATATCTCATATACTTGTATACATATTTCATGAAGGTCTGTCCACCTATAAATCATGACTAAACAATACGACACGTCGAACCATACAAGTCGAGGTTAAAACGCTAATGTATAATCCCTTCGTCATTTCCGTTTCCATTGAGTAAGGTTATAGATTTACTGTCAAAACCTTATCTACTCAATATATGAAACTTTTCATCCTTATATTCCATTAATAAATAATATAGCAAAACTCTTTTTGAATATTATTTATAATGTCAAAGAAACAATTTTTTTCAACGAACTTTCGGCCAAAAGATTTCCAGAATATATTCTAAAAATTTCTGGAAACAAAATCCAACCATATGGACTGACGAATCCTCATATTAACACACACCGATCTTCGTGAGCATCGGTCTATACCTAACAGTCATCCAAAGGCCAGACCATGAAAGGTCTCTGACATGCATGGTATCAGGCACAGAGGATCACTCACAAGACCACCGTGGTGTCTCAAGTCAAAGGACCACAATAACTACTCAACTCGAAAAGATAACTATTGACAGTTTTATGGAATATTTATTAGTCATCTTTTATGAGTTTGTTCAATACTCATTCAATTAATGAATATCTGCATTTCTATACGAACTTTCGCTAAGCTCACAGTCTGTTGAGACAAACCATATGTCCATTACATAAATAGACAATGCACTAGTCTTACCAATATAATGACCGACCCATGTCAATATATCTAGACTAGGAATAATTTATATTCGAGAGAATGCGTGATAATTCTCAACACTATTTGCAACTCTTGCAACTATATCACCATATATAGTACTCTTGGGTCTTTATTAATTTCATATAAGGTTTCGAGTGTAACTCGAAATCTCTAACTCTTAGAGTAATCTAACTCTTAGATTTACAATATAAATAAGTAAGAGTTTTACCATATTAAAAATAAATAACCATGATAAATAAATATTATATTGCATAAATATCAAATATTCCTACAAAAAGTGAATGGTGCTCGATCACCATTTCCAACAGAAGCACCTCGCCATCAACTCAGCACAGTTCGGGGATAAAGCCCAGAAATGGTTCGAGAATAAAGCCCAGAGGTCAAAGCACCTCACCATCAACTCAGTACAGTTTGGGAATAAAGCCCATAGATGGTTCGGGAATAAAGCCCAGAGGTTGAATCACCTCACCATCAACTTAGCACAGTTCGGGAATAAAGCCCAGAGATGGTTCGGGAATAAAGCCCATCAACTCAGCACAGTTCGGGAATAAAGCCCAATATTGTTCAGGAATAAAGCCCATGGGTCGAAGCACCTCGCTATCAACTCAACTCAGTTCAGGAATAAAGCCTAGAGATCGAAGCGTCTCACACTTGGTAGTTCGGGAACAAATCCTAGAGATTGAAGCATCTCACACTAAGAACGGTTCGGAAATGAACCATCTTACACTCAGGAACAGTTCGGGAATGAACCATCTCACACAAGGAACGGTTCGGGAATGAACCATCTCACACAAGGAACGGTTCGGGAATGAACCATCTCACACAAGGAACGGTTTGGGAATGAACCATCACACACAAGGAATTGTTCGAGAATGAACCATCTCACATAAGGATTGGTTCGGGAATAAACCATCTCACACAAGGAACGGTTCGATAATAAACCATCTCACACAAGGAACGATTTGGGAATGAACCATCTCACACAAGGAACGGTTCGGGAATGAACTAGAGATCGAAGCATCTCACACCCGGTGGTTTGGAAATGAAGCCCATGGGTCGAAACACCTCGCCATCAACTCAACTAGGAACGATTCGGGAATGAACCAGAGATCGAAGCATCTTACACCCGGTGGTTCGGGAATTAAGCCCAGAGGTCGAAGCACTTTGCAAACAACTTAACTCAGTTCGGGAAGAAATCATAGAGATCGAAGCATCTCACAGGGATGAATTCTAGGGGTCGAAGCACCTCGTCACCAAATCAACTCAGTTCGAAGCATCTCGCAAAACAATAGGTTAGTCCGACGACAGCCGACGAACCAGGTAAGTAAAAATACATGCATGACTTTGATAGGGTTGTCACTGTCACACACTGCACAAGCCCCATCAAAGTAGGGGCGAATGTAGACACTGTATTTTTGCATGATACCAATGATGAGCCTCGTATGGAGGCACTACCTGAAAAGTTACGAAAGTCGCGGGAACAAATGCCGGAAGGGAAACTCAAAAATTAGCACCTCATTGGATTCAGAGTCACTAGCCAGCCTCAGATACGCTCAGTCAAATTCTGTTTTAAACCTTAGCCATGGCCCAAAACCCCTGCAATCCATGCCATAAACGCCCACACCACATGAAGCCCAAACAACCCATCCACAAAGCCCACACGCCCAAGCCTTCCCAAATAAAAACTCCCATGCAAAACACATGTTAAAATCCCCTCAAAATCACCTTCCAATTCAATGAGATTGTGAATATCCTCCTCACCAAAATTACAAAAATTCTTTCCCAAAATATATCCCCCAAATTTATTTGATTTGTTTCCTTGATTGAAGATCCCTTGACAACATTATAAAAAGGAGGCTTGACCCAAACCCTAAAGGACACTTTCTGACACCTTGCACGGTAATAACAACCTAAGAACCCTAACTCTCTCTTCTTCACCTGGGCTTCACATAAACAACAACAAGCCAATAACTCTACTACCTCTTTTATTCTTTCACGTAAACACACACAAACAAAATAACCCTCCACCAGACCGACAACAAACAAAACCACAAACACAAAATTCGAGCCCACCACCGAATAAACACAAAATAACTAGCACGAAAAAGCACAAACCAATAAAAACAAACCCTTAGTGGAAAGAACAAGCACAAAGCACCAAAAATAAGAAGCCAAACAACCACACCACTGACAAAAAAAAAAAGAACAACAAATAACCAACAAACCAAGACAAAACAGAAACCAAACGTGAACCCTAAACACAACAAGCGGAAACCAAAAACAAATCAAACAAAAAGAAACCCGAATGCCGTGAAACAGCCCAACAAATAACCAACAAACCAAGACAAAAATAGCCCCCAAAATAATGCCAAATCCCCCCCAAAAACAGCCCAATAAACCACCAAAACAGCCCACAAAAACAGCAGCTCATTACAGAAAAACAGCCCCAAAAACAGTGCCAAAATCACCCAAAAAAAGTCCAAAAATAGTCTAAAAAAGTAAAACAGCGAGCAGAAACAGCGAAACAGTGATCAGAAACAGCGAACCAGCAAACCAGGAAAACAACGCAGCTTTATTCCTTCCGGTGAAGGCCTAATGTGCTTCCGAGAAGCAACTTAAAGGTAACACCTGAGGGCACCCTTTACCATATATATTTTAGAGTTCTGGATGTTGTATGCCTGGCTGAACATGAAATACGTTCTACCGGGTATGTAAAGTCCTACATTAAAGAAACCTGAATGCCGTGAAACAGCCCCAACAAATAACCAACAAACCAAGACAAAAATAGCCCCCAAAATAGTGCCAAATCACCCCCCAAAAACAGCCCCCTAAACCACCAAAACAGCCCACAAAAACAGCAGCTCATTACAGAAAAACAGCCCCCAAAACAATGCCAAAATCACCCAAAAAAGTCGAAAAATAGTCTAAAAAAGTAAAACAGCGAGCAGAAACAGCGAAACAGTGATCAGAAACAGCGAACCAGCAAACCAGGAAAACAATGAAGCTTTATTCCTTCCGGTGAAGGCCTAACGTGCTTCCGAGAAGCAACTTAAAGGTAACACCTGAGGGCACCCTTTACCATATTTATTTTACAGTTCCGGATGCTGTATGCTTAGCTGAACATGAAATACGTTCTACCGGGTATGTAAAGTCCTACATTAAAGACGACCAAATTGTTGGATAATTATAACCCATAGCATCACTATTTGTACAGAACATGGTGTTGTTGTACAAATTAGGAAATTGCTCTTTTAGCATTTGTAATTGGATTACTCGTATATCTATAAATGATAAAAGTCCTTATGATTAGTTCCGGATAAATAAGATATGAGACAATATTAATCCACAAAGGTTTAATCATTAAATATACCTAGTCGTAGTATTATCGAGACTGGACATCGATAATGCAGAATAGGCTAGTATTATACTTGTGCGTGTTATGGAAGCGTAACAGCATATTTCTCATATATTTGGGTATTGGATACTCATAGAAGTGTAATATGAGGTTCTGTTTACCGATGGTATGGAAACAGCTTCGCTCTGGATTGACCCCTCGTAATCCCATTGGTAGTATGACTATGTGTCTATGGGAATCCGAATCAGGGTAGGTGTATTTGGTCTTAACTTGAGACTTGCATCGCTAATACTTGCGACAATCAATATACTTTGGTTTTGGTCATCCGGGGCTTTAAGAGGTTCTGTGTACGTCTCTTTTGGGTATACTGAGAATCGTAGTGTATTGGGTTTGACGTCAAAATGAAAGTATCACTTCAGTCATATGGAGATGATGATCACGCAGGGATACATAATTGGTACTCTAAGTGTTATAGCCATCGGGGAAGTATGATTAGGTCATGACTTTCCGATCATAAAGAGACTAGTTATTAGTGATCCGATATATGCTTCGTACGGGGTAGACACAATTCCAGCCCCAGGCCTAGCATGTGACATTCGATACTAGCTCGTAATACGCAATACTACGTATACTACGCCTGAAAAATATCGTGTATTCCGTAGAAGAATTTTTCTGGAGAATTGGGTAGGCACAATGTTTTGCTAGAAGCCAACCATGTCTTGTAAATCGGTAAAGACGTGGTATTGGGTACGCATGTATTCGGATAGTCCGATAACAATATTTACTGCCAACATATTCAGGGATCTCTTGGGTCGCATCCCAAAGATTCACCGATGATGTTTGACTCTTAATTAATCTGGGATTAATTAAGAGAGAGAATATTAATCTGTGATTATTTAAGAGAGAAAATTAATCTGGGATTAATTGCGTCGAGAATTTATCTGGGATTAAATTCGTCGAGAGGAGAGAACACGATTAATTTGGAATTAATCGGTAAAATAAATTTAATAGTTAAATTAGATTTTACTATTTAATTTATTTAATTGGGCTAAATAATATATTAGATATATTAATTGAAATTGGATTTCAACGGGAAATTAAATTGGATTTTAATTTTAGCGAACGAATTAATTTGGAATTAATTCGTGAGCGATTTTCGTAATAATTTTACTGGGTATTATTATTTAATTAAGTTGGATTTAATTGTACCGCGACAGAAAATCATTTAATCGGATTAAACGAATCCGAGACCGAAGTGTGTTGAGCAAGCCCACTTGAATTTTGAATTTAAAGTGGGACCCACTTCACTTACATCATTAGTCACCTTTGGGTGATAATTTGGATAATGGGTTTTGGTGGAAACTTCAAAAATACTCAACACATTTAATTTTGGAAATTAATTTCTCTCTCTCCATTGCATTTGTCCGAATGGCCAAAAAAAAAAAAAAAAAAAAAGAGAAATTGGCCGACAAAAGAGAGTGTGGCAAATAAATGTATTTGGCCGAATGAAAAAGAAAAAGGCAAAATGAATTGCTCTCTCTCTCTGAATTGGATATATGGCCATTTACTTCTCTGATTCTTGGTTGAAAAAAAAAAGCAAAAGTGCCAATAAATGGTTTCTTGTTGTTGATGGCCGAATAAGCCCAAAAGGCTATTTTGCCTCTGAATTTTCTTTTTGGCCTCTGGTTTCTTGTTTTCTTTTGAAGAATAAAAGGATGTGTGGCCATTGTTCTTTTCTTGGTTTGCCGATTGCTTCCCTCTCTCTCGGGCAAATTTGTTTCTCCTTGATAGATAAAATTTATTCCATTTGTTCTTTCTAGCACATAAGGGAGTCAAATGAAGGTGATAGAGATACTCACCCATGAGCTTGGAAGCTTCAACATCCATGGAAGTTTTTGAACTCAACCGATCAATGTAAGTCATTCGCAACTTATTTTTGATTTTGATTCGCACACGAATCACGCTTAGAGATCCCGTGGCATGTCTAGGACACTTACAATGGTATTAGAGCGAGATCTAAGCTTGATTTAATTTCTAGGGTTTATGGACTTTAATTGGGATTTTTGGCTTGGAGCTTGATTTGCCTAAATTGATTGTTGGGATATGTTTATATGATGTTCAATGGATTTGTGCATTGTTGGAATTGTGTAAAATTGATTAGATTAATTTTTCCTAATTCCTACCCCTTGCTGAAAATTACCCTAGGAAGCTCATGGTCATTTTTTGAATTAGACAATTGGATATGTTGATTCACATGAAATTGAATGTTAATTGTTGATTTAATTAGATTGAAATCAAAATTGGATGTTAATATCATGTATTTTCGTGAGTGTGAAGCATGTTGGAAGATTGATTTTGATTAATTTGTGTTGGACATAAATTAGATGTTAAGCATAATTAATTAGATTAATTAGTGTTTTGGAAATATTAGATTAATTAATTAATGTGTTAATTGCACTTTAATTGAATTAATATTAATTTGGAAGGATATATTAATTTAATTTCTTGTATTTGGGCTAATGGGTTGGTTGGGCCAAATTTTGGTCTTGGATCATATTGGGCCTAAACCATTTCCATAAAGTCCAAAATATAACTATTGGGCTTTAGTAATTTAATTGGGCCTAATGGGCCAAAATTGATTCTATGGCATATGGTGATTCCTATTGGGTCTAGGCATTATGGGTTAGATCCATTTTGGCCAAAGCCCAAGCCTAAAAGTAATTAATTAAAAGCCCATTGGGCTTTAATTGAATAGTATTTGATACTAATTGGGCCTTTGAGACCCATTTTGATTGGATTTGGAATCCAAGTCTTTAAGGCACATAATAAATAATAAGTGTAATTATTTAATTTGGAATTAAATATGAATTAGTATTGGATACAATTTAAATTGGATTTAAAATTTTAGTTCGATATAATTCAAGAATACTTACTTTGAGTATTTATTCTTAAACGAGTTTGACTCGAGCAAATCAAATCGTTGTATGAACATTGGATGGTCATTAATCAAAGATTAATTAATTGGATTAGATTGATTGAATAACATGCTTTGTGTGAATACTTGGATGAATGTGTGAATAATGTATATCAGATGGATATTAGAAGGGTGAGGGCAATTTTTGAAATTGTTGTAATAAATTTAGAATTTATTAAATTAGACCTACGTGTCCAGCCTATTACCTCTTTTCTCATTGTATTTCTCTTCTCACCAATTTCCCTCAATGTAAATGAGGTTTCTTTAGAAGTATTATGTAATTGGGTAGAAGTAAGAATAGTGCTAGCGGGAGAGAGGAAAATGAGAGATTTGTTCTAGGAACAAAATGTATCGTATATCCATCCACATATCATTATTATTTTATTCGCGCCTTATTATGCTTTTAGAATGAATGCTTAAAGGTGTATGATGAGACCTAATTAAAGATAATAAATTGGTTGCCAAATCGCGTCAAAAACCCTCATTTTAAATTAAGCGTTTTTCCTTCCATTGAGTGATTCTCTCTCAAGATCCAAGATTGACATTGGTTTGTTGGCCAAAGTCAAGACCTTTGTCCATCGCGGATGTGTTTGAATCACGAAAGCTTTATTACATATCGTACGTCTTGGGCAAGTTGTGATTTGTTGGCCAAAGTCAAGGTCACTTCTTGTTCATCGACCTCGATTACGAAGCTTTCCCACTGTCAATGGGTCACACTTAACTGGTTTCATTAAACTTGTTGAGCCAAAGCCAAGGCTTAGTTGATTCAGAGGAAAAAGGTTAGGAAATATATTGGATATATTGGCATATAATTGGATATATGTTTCGGACTTGGAGGTCCACCTACTGGATCTAGGAATTGGATGAGATCCAATTGATCTTAGAGATCTACCTAGTTAAGTTTCATACAACTTGTTGGCCAAAGTCAAGGTTGTGTGTTATTTAACGG
The DNA here is from genome assembly GCA_019454045.1 of Zanthoxylum bungeanum. Lineage (NCBI taxonomy): Eukaryota > Viridiplantae > Streptophyta > Magnoliopsida > Sapindales > Rutaceae > Zanthoxylum > Zanthoxylum bungeanum. The sequence continues at coordinate 12,959 of SKCR01002724.1, forward strand.
GATCCTAGCCCACTAGGAAACTAGGTTTCCCGAGTACTCCACAGAGGGTTAGAGGTTCGTTGAAAAATAGTGGGAGAGGCAAGTTAAATTTGCAATTTCGTTTAGATACTTTCCAATACGCACTCATTTCATTTTTCGTCATTAATAATTATAAAATATATTAGTTGGACTAATATTTAATTATTGTTTTAATTTAACTGTTGGACTGTATTCAAACTACTTCATTTGTAGTTGGTTATATAATTGGATTATAGTAATCAATACATTCGAATGTAACCAATCAATTGTAGTTGATTATATAGTTAGACTATAGTATCATTTATTTAATTGTACCCGAAATTGTTTATTGGATAGTTGGACTATAGCATTCAAGATGACTGAAAGATTAGCGTCAAATGACATAATCCTGGGGAAAATGTTTTTAACGGTATTAATTTTCAGATTGGGAATAGAACTTTAGGATAGTCCTGATAGCTGAGAAGTTATTCTATTTGATAGAGAAACCTCTTGAGCATGAGCCCGGAGTAGTTGAGCGTATAGTAGAGCATGAGCTTAGGAAGACTCACTGTGATGATAACTTTAGTGCTCAATCCGTTATGCACAGCCAGAGCTTCTTAAAAAGACATATCCCAAGTTGTCTGCCTAAACTGTAGCAAACGGGGTCACTAGAAATATGACTGCCGTATGAACAAGATAGACATGAAGGAAGTGAAGGCGGGACAAGGTTCCGGCTTCAAGAATGTTTGTTATAAACATGTTCACTACTGGTTTTAAAATTGGATTTTTGATACTAGATGTGGAACATAAATATATGTACTGATGTGCGGGATCTGCTGATGAGCATGAGATTGGCTTCAGATGAGATCGACATGTGAGTCGGAAACATGACGAGAGTCACTGTTTTGGCCGTAGGAACCTAAGTTTTGGAACTGCCCTTTCGGCATGTACTTAAATGATGAGACTGTTATAATGTATCTAGTTTGACTAGGAACATTATCTCTGTATCTAGTTTAACCCGTTGTGGGTATACCTTTATATTCCGAAACACCTGGTGTTTTATTTATAAAGATGATATCGAGATATTTACATTAGATGTAAATAATGGTCTTTATATTTTGAATATAAATGAATCTCAAACATATAACATGACAAACAAATAGCTCAAATTGAATAATTTTAATGAGACTTATTTATGACATTGTTGTCTGGGACACATTAACAAGACTCGTATATCCACACTTTCGAAGAGTGGATACTAGGACATATTTGATTCCAATTCAAATGATGTCTACGAATCTAGTTTAGTAGGCAAAATGCCTAAAACACCTTTTACTAGGTAAAAATGCAAGTGCCATCGATCTGTTAGCCCCGTTCATAGTGATGTAAGTGGGCCCATGTCTAGCTAGGCTAGAGGTGGATATGAATACTTCATAACCTTTACGGATGTGGCATCGTCTTATGGTTATATGTATCTTATGAAAGACAAGTCAGAAACTTTTGAGTAATTCAAAGAGTTTCGACACGAAGTAAGAAAACAGACCAAGTAAAGTATTAGAACATTACGATCAGACCATGATGGACAATACTTAAACATATGAGTCACTCTGAGCTACCAATTTCCTTCTGAGGATACACACATTAAACAGTGCGATACTTATTTTGAATAAGGTTCCATGAAAAACTGTTAGACAGACTTCATATTATATATGAACAGGAAATAAACCAGGTTTCTCACTCCTGAAGATTTGAGAATGCTGGGCATACGCTAAATGTTTAGATGGTACCAAACTAGAACCCAAATCGGATAAGTGCCTATTTGTAGGTTGTCATAGGGAAACCAAAATATAATACTTATACAACTCACAAGAGAACAATGTAATTGTTGCTCTCCATGCGGTTTTCCTAAGAGGAATTCCTATATGCAGTGGTAAGTGGGAGGAAAGTAAAACTCGATGAGAATCGAAGTAATACTTCCAAGCACCGACTCATTTACGGAACACAAACAGTTCATCAGGGATGAAACTGTACCACAATCTTCGAATACACAAGAACCGCGTAAGTCGGAGAGAGTCAGAAAATAACCTGGGAGGTATGGGTTTCTGATCTCACCTCATGTAGATATCAATCTTATTGAGGAAGACGAATCGGCTGCGTATGAGGAAGTGATACAAGGTATCAACTCCTTTTATGACAAAGTGCCATAAAGTCCGAAATGGATTCCATGAATATCAACCAAGTTTGGATACTGGTTGATGTACCAGAAGGCATTGTGCCTATTGGTACTATAAGTGTCTTCAAGGAAGACATACATGGATGGTAACATACAAATGTACACAGCTAGGCTTGTACAGAAAGGGTATCGTCAACGACATAGTGTCGACTACGATGAAACTTTTTCACATGTTGCCATAATTAAATGCATTCGGATAATGCTTGCTATTACTGCATATTTCATTTAGAAAATATGACAGCTGAATGCCAAAACCGCTTTCCTTAACGGAAACCTTTTGGAGGATGTTTGTATGTAACATCCTGACGGTTTTGTCGTGCCAAAACATGCAAACAAGGTTTGCAAGATAAATCGATCCATTTATGGATTCAAGCAAGCATTGTGTTCTTGGAACCAACGTTTTGATGAGATCATAATGGTATATGATTTCATTCAAAATGAAGATGATGCTTGTGTATATAAAAATGTTAGTGGGAGTGGGAGCGCACTGACAATGAATGTCCTATAAGTTGATGATGTATTACTTTTTAGCAATAACATTCCCAAACTAAAATCGGTGAAAGCTTGGCTTTCATGAAAAATTCTCCATGATATACCTGGGAGAATCAGACTTTATTCTAGGAATAAAGATCTACTGGGATAGATCTAGAAAGCTGCTGACACTCTCTCAGTGTTTGTACGTTTTGATATGTACGTGACCTGATGTCTCATATGCTTTGAGCATATGAAGACACAATCAGGTCAATCCAGGTGATGGTCACTGGATTGATGTTAAGAACATCCTTGAGTATCTTGGATGAACCAAGGATGCTTTCTGAGTATATGGGAAATGAGAACTTGAGGTGACTGGGTTCACCACTGCAAGTTTCCAAACCGATGAAAATGACTGTAAGTCGCAATAAGGGTACGTATATAGTTTGAATAATAGAACAGTGAGCTGGAAATCTTTCAAGCAAGATACTGTTGCCGAATAAATAACAAAAGCGGAACATTGCTGCAGCTGAGGCAGCAAAAGATGCATTTTGGATCTATAAAATTCCTAATTAGATTAGGAGTAGTTCTGTTAGCAGCTGAGCTAGGCCACAACACAGGCTAAGGAACCACGGTCTCATAAATGATCCAACTATGTACTTCAACTAATTCATCTGATTCATTCGATCACACATCGTGGCGATGTGATGATCGAATAAATCGCATCAGATGATAATCTTGCAAATCCATTGATAAAAGCTGTTTCTCAGCAGAAGTTTGAGCGACCCGTGCATAGTTCAAGTGTTGGACGCTTGAGTGATTGGCTATAGGCCAAGTGAGAGATTGTTGGATAATTATGACCCATATCATCATTATTTGTACAGAACATGGTGTTGTTGTACAAATTAACTATGTGACAAAGGAAATTGCTCTTTTATCATTTGTAATTGGATTACTCGGATATATAAATGATAAAAATCCTTATGATTAGTTCTAGATTAATAAGATATGAGACAATATTAATCCATAAAGGTTTAATCATTAAATATCTCTAGTCATAGTATTATCGAGACTGGACATCGATAATGCGAAATAGGCTAGTATTATACTTGTGCGTGTTATGGAAGCGTAACAACATAGTTCTCATATATTTGGGTATTGGATACTCATGCAAGTGTAATATGAGGTTATGTTTACCGATGGTATGGAAATAGCTTCGCTCTGGATAGACCCATCAGAATCCCATTGGTAGTATGACTATGTGTCTATGGGAATCCGAATCAGGGTAGGTGTATTTGGTCTTAACATGAGACTTGCATCGCTAATACTTGCGACAATCAATACGCTTTGGTTTTGGTCATCCAGGACTTTAACAGGTTCTGTGTACGCCTCTTCTGGGTTTATTGAGAATCGTAGTGTATTGGGTGTGATGTCAAGATGAAAGTATCACTTCAGTCATATGGAGATGATGGTCACGCAGGGATACATAACTGGTACTCTAAGTGCTATAGCCATCGGAGAAGTATGACTAGGTCATGACTTTCCGATCATAAAGAGACTAGTTGCTAGTGATCCGATATATGCTTCGTATGGGGCATACACAATTCCAGCCCCAGGCCTAGCATGTGACATCTGATACTGGATCGTAATATGCAATACACTGTATACTACGCTTGATAAAGATTATATATTCCTTTAAAGAATATTTCTGGAGAATTGGGTAGGCACGATGCTTTGCTAGAAGCCAACCATGTCTTGTAAATCGGTAAGAACGTGATACAGGGTACGCACATGTTCGGATGGTCCAACGATCGTATTTACTGCCAACATATCCAGGGATCTCTTGGGTCGCTTCCCAAAGATTCATTAATGAAATTTTACTCGAACAAAATTAATCTGGGATTAATTATGAGAGAGAAAATTTATCTGGGATTAATTATGTGACATCTGATACTGGATCGTAATACGCAATACTATGTATACTACACCTGACAAAGATCATGTATTCCGTAGAAGAATATTTCTAGAGAATTGGGTAGGCACGGTGCTTTGCTAGAAGCCAACCATGTCTTATAAATCGGTAAAGACGTGGTACTGGGTACGCAAGTATTCGGATAGTCTGATAACCGTATTTACTGCCAACATATCCAGGGATCTCTTGGGTCGCATCCCAAAGATTCACCGATGATGTTTGACACGAACAATATTAATCTGGGAATAATTAAGAGAGAGAATATTAATCTGGGATTATTTAAGAGAGAAAATTAATTTGGGATTAATTACGGCAAGAATTAATATGAGATTAATTGCGTCGAGAATTTATCTGGAATTAAATTCGTCGAGAGGAGAGAATGCGATTAATTTGGAATTAATCGGTAAAATAAATTTATTAGTTAAATTAGATTTTACTATTTAATTTATTTAATTGGGCTAAATAATATATTAGATATATTAATTGAAATTGGATTTCAACGGGAAATTAAATTGGATTTTAATTTTAGCGAACGAATTAATTTGGAATTAATTCGTGAGCGATTTTCGTAATAATTTTACTGGTTATTATTATTTAATTAAATTGGATTTAATTGTACCGCGATAGAAAATTCGTTTAATCGGATTAAACGAATTCGAGCCCGAAGTGTGTTGAGCAAGCCCACTTGAATTTTGAATTTAAAGTGGGGCCCAATTCACTTACATCATTAGTCATTTTTGGTGATAAATTTGGATGATGGGTTTTGATGGAAACGTGAAAAACACTCAACGCATTTAATTTTGGAAATTAATTTCTCTTTCTCCATTGCATTTGGCCGAATGACCTTAAATGTCTCTTGGCCGAATGGCTAAAAAAAAAAAAAAATAGAGAAATTGGCCGACAAAAGAGAGTGTGGCCATTAAATGCATTTGGCCGAATGAAAATGAAAAAGGCAAAATGAATTGCTCTCTCTCTCTGAATTGGATAAATGGCCATTTACTTCTCTGATTCTTGGTTGAAAAAAAAGAAAGCAAAAGTTCCATTAAATGGTTTCTTGTTGTTGATGGCCGAATAAGCCCAAAAGGCTATTTTGCCTCTGAATTTTCTTTTTGGCCTCTGGTTTCTTGTTTTCTTTTGAAGAATAAAAGGAAGTGTGGCCATTGTTGTTTTCTTGGTTTGCCGATTGCTTCCCTCTCTCTCGGGCAAATTTGTTTCTTTTTGGGAGATAAAATTTATTTCATTTGTTCTTGCTAGCACATAAGGGAGTCAAATGAAGGTGATAGGGATACTCACCCATGAGCTTGGAAGCTTCAACATCCATGGAAGTTTTTGAACTCAACCGATCAATGTAAGTCCTCCGTAACTTATTTTTGATTTTGATTCACACATGAATCACGCTTAGAGATCCCGTGGCATGTCTAGGACACTTACATAAATTTCTGGTCACATCTTTTTTTGACGTTTCATTATTTATCTTTTTTGTTATTTATTTACTCATCGTTATTTTACTATTTCGCATTTAGTTTATTATTTATTTTTTTTATATTCACCTTTATTTTATTTATTCATGTCGTTCATTATCCGCATATGCTTTATTTTATTATTTGGTTATTTACATCGCATTAATGTCTATGGGTGTTATTATCCCTTGCGGTATATCGGATGAAAACCCAGACATAAATTCTGTAGCCGAATCCGAAGGGACGGTAGTGCGGTTTGTACTTGAGATACAACTCCACTTACCATTCGGGAAATATTCATACAACCGTGATTAACCCCAATTTCTTTACTATTTATTTATTGACATTTTTCCGCTTTTGATTATTACGATTCTTGTTATCGTACCATGTATTTCTTAATTTAATTTGCTTTTATTTATATTAATGTTTATAGGTGTGCAAATTTGTGTATTTATTTGAATTATCTTGCATGAACTGCATAAGACTTGGCTATACCATTGTGTGAACTCGTCCATTATACTGGCATAAGTATGAGACCATTCCGAACCCAACGGTTTGAGGTATTCCCTTGCGAGGGGTGAGTGCGGCCTTAAATATTTTCCTAGTTCACATTGGGTGGCGACTCATTTATTCTCCAATTTAGTCCCCCATGGGCTACTCCGTACTCTCTACGGGCTGCTAGCCCAACAGTGTCGTGGTCGTCAAACATTATAGGCATAGCGGTAAACCCCGCTTCGCTCCTACAGATGGTGACTCCACTGTGGGATAGAGAATTGGCCCCAAAACAATGCCTTGTAGTGTCTTTCGCTTTGGCTTTGGTTACCCAAGTATCATATATTTTGCATACCCTTCTTACCCTGATGGCGTCATGTGTCGTGAAGTCGCTTTCACTCAAGGCGGCGGATCGTTATGTGGCGTCATCACTCATTGGCACGTACCTTAGGGTATAAAAAAGGCGCGCTCATTTGGTCGCTCGAACCCTTGAGTGGGGAGACCTAGTTGTGAGCAACCCTTCATCGGTGGGAGCCTTTATCCATACCCTTGTAAAACTGCATGAGAACTATAGTTATATGACCTATAGAAGCCACCTTTTATGCTTGTGTTTGGGACCATCATCATTTATATTCATTTGGGCTTCTTGTCATGAGATGTGAACTTGTTGGGCCATTTAAACTGGGACAAGTTTGTGTCTTATGACGATTGGGCCAAAAGCTTCTAAAATGCCGATGGGCCACTTTGTGTTTGGGCCCCCTATCATTTGAAGTTGTTTAGCCACGTTATTGCAAAAGTGTAAACCTGTTGGGCCTTTTTCAACTGGGACAAGTTTGCACCTCGCAATGATGTGATTGAATGCTTTAAAATGATAATGGGCCAACTTGTATGAAAACCTTGATGGGCTTAGAAAGTTTGAACATGATCCAACTATACCAGAAATATGAGTCCGATATCCGCACTAGCTTTCATCCAGAATGGATACGCCTTGTTATGACATATTTGTATAATTTTGGATGCTTCCAAGTCCATCCCCATGACCGTGATCACCGAATACCCAATTCATCGTTTCTAGATAATGGCACGATCCCCATAATAGGCTTGGTCCATATTGTAAATAGGCGGTTTTTGTGTTTTTGATGAGCGGAAAATATATCAATATTTACCGCCCCTTTAACTTATTATTTTGTTTAGTTTCTCAGGTTTGATGAACGTTTTGATGTGTTTTATTTTATTTTACAGATAAAATAATATCGGGTCTCAATGAAATCATTTAGGATGAAATATGGGACAAATAAGGGAAATTATTGGACTTGATATTTTAATTTTGGAGATTGGAAACTTGAAAGGGCTTTTTTGACGAAGTGCAGTTCTGGAAATTCCAGTTTTGTGCATCTTTCATAATTTGGGTATAACTTTTTACTCCGATATCGGATTGCGCTGATTCAAGTTCCAGATTAAAGAAGACTCAAAGATCTACAGCTTTGAAAGACAAATTAATTTCGAATTCAGAAGATTTCATGCTCGAAATTGATGAACCATATAGAAGTGTGTTGTGTGTAATTATTAAAGTCACTTTCAATCATTTTCAAAGCAAAAAAAATAAATTAATAAATAAATATAAAAATTATCAAATCATCACCAAACATGATAAGAGATTAGTGGAGCAATTAATAATGGATTTGGTGGAGCAATTAGTGGAGCAATTAATAATTGATTTGGTGGATGATTTGATGGAGGTAAAATTTTGCCTATAAATACCAAGCCATTTCATTTGTAAAATTCATACTTTCTTCTAAGGAATTCCTTAAGAATACTAAGAAGATTGTATCTTATTTGTTTATTTATAGCTTTTAGTAATTAATTTCCACTTTCGCACTTTCTTTTCTTTACTTTTCAGTTTTTACTTTCCGCAATTTACTTTTACGCACAGTACTTTTCTTTCTTTAATTTTCAGTTTTTACTTTTCAGTAATTTACTTTCAGCAATTTACTTTCAGCTTTTACTTTTCAGTAATTTACTTTCAGCATTTACTTTTCAGCATTTAATTTTCAGTATTTAATTTCAGCATTTACTTTCCGTCATTTACTTTTCAACATTTTACTTTATGTCTTTTATTTTATTTAAGTTTTTACTACCCGTAAATATGTGTCGTAACTAAGCCAGTTATCTGGGGTTGTGATGAAATCCAATATCACCGGTTTATAAAGGGTTATTTTATAGTTTGGGTAATTTAAAGGTTTTCTTATTTAGTCTTAAGCTTAATGCGTCTTGTTAATTGGCCATTAATAAGATTGATCTGGTAAATCTAAAATAAACTTGACAAAGGAATTTTAGGTTTCAGCCTTAGACTTAATAGCCCACCATCTTCCTTGAGGATAGATAACCCTTTAATAGATTTCCTTACAGGATAGACATATACCTGTCGGGCGGGGGTAGCCATAATTGGAACTTAAACTAAATGAATCCAGATAATTTGGTTGACATAGACATATGGTTCAATTGGGTTAAACTGGGTATTTGCATCTGACCATCGACATAGGCTTTTGCATAATTTAGTATTCCAGGTTAGTAAACCGATTTATTACCCAAATTTAAGATAACCACTTCATCTTTAAAATGATATTGGAAGAAATTACAACCCTAGATAGATTTTAATATTGAATTTTCTTAAAACCTAGTTTCGAACAATTTTATTTACTTGTTTTTAAATTTAGAATCGTCACCATTTCAAATCAATCAAACAACTTGTTAGATACTAGTAATCATTTGACTTCATAAAATTAATAGATTAGATATTAAGTCCTCGTGGGATCGATATTTTTATACTACTTGAACGATACGTGTGCTTGAGTTATACGTGTGTGTTTACGCCGGTCAAGTTTTTGGCGCCGTTGCCCGGGACTTATTTATCTTTTACTATTAGTTTAGGGGTTAGATACATTACTTGTATCTAATTTTTTTTTTACTTATTGTTTTTGTTTTCTTGTGTTTCAGGTTCTCAGAAACTTCATGAGACGAACCAGAAGCTTTGAACTCCGACCGCTTGCCTCGAAAATTGAAAGAACCATCAGACAGTTGAGAAGGGAAAGACGAGAAGGCCAAAAAGCTTTAGTCAACATGGAACCTGAACCGTTGGAGGTTGCACCACCAATTCCCATTCGAGACAGAACCATTCCGGTGGTTGACAGACTCATTTCATGTATTGTACTTCCTCCCTTACCAGCAAATGCGTGTGACATCAAAACATGCATTCAGATGATTCAGCAGTCAGTTCAGTTCGGGGGGAATGCAACTGAAGATCCTAATGCCCACATCAGTAACTTCCTGGAAGTTTGCGGCACTTTCAATTACAATCGAGAAGCTGAAGAAGCAATGAGACTGCGTGTTTTCCCATACTCCTTGAAGGACAGAGCTAAAGCTTGGCTACATTCACTACCAGCAGGTTCCATCACAACTTGGAACACTTTAGCCACCAAATTTCTTGCAAAGTACTTTCCACCAGCCAGAACCGGAAAGCTGAGGAATGACATCACATCATTTGTACAACAAGATTCAGAATCCCTCTGCGAAGCTTGGGAAAGGTACAAAGATTTGCTCCGGAAATGTCCTCACCATGAGATTCCAAAATGGCTTCAAGTCCAAACATTCTATAATGGACTTTCTGGAATAATGAGAACCACAATCGATGCTGCTGCTGGAGGAGCTTTAATGGCAAAAAGAGAAGATGAAGTCTGGGACCTAATCGAAGAAATGGCCAACAACAATTCTTTATGGCCAACAGAAAGGAGCATGATCCAAAGAATTGCAGGAATTTATGAAGTTGGAGCCAACACAGCACTGAATTCCAAGCTGGATGTGATTTGCAAAAATCTGGAAACTCTTAACATAAAAGTTAATGGTGGATCCACAAGTTCACCATTTGGAGGAGCACCTGAGTCAGAATCTTTCAACCAACATAAAGAAACAGTGAATTATGTCAATAATTTCAACAGACAGAGGAACAATCCATATTCCAACACCTACAACCCAGGGTGGAGGAATCATCCCAATTTCGCATGGAGCAACAATTCAAGGCAAATGAACAATCCACCACCCGGATTCTAACAACAGAACAAAAGCCAGGAACAGGCAAATGAACCAGGAATAACAGAAGTGTCGACCCACTTGAAAAAGATAGAAGCAAAACACGACTCTCAAGCAGCAAGATATGATGCTATGTTTTAATCTCAAGCAGCAAGATATGATGCTATGTTTCAATCCCAAGCAGCATTAATTCAAAGTCAATCAGCTTCTATTAAAGCACTGGAGAATCAAATTGGACAACTGGCCAATGCTCAGAGTTACAGACCGCCAGGTACCCTTCCTAGCAACACAGAGCCAAATCCAAGGAACATGGGGAAGAGCAATGTCATGCCATCATGTTAAAAAGCGGTACTGAAATCAACAAAGATGTTGGAATCAAGGCAACAACAATTGAAGATTTTCCAAAAGAAATAAAGCAACAGATGGAGGAAAAAGAAGCAAAGGAAAAAGAACAAATCACTCCACCTCCACCTTTTCCTCAGCGTCTTCAGAAGAATAAATTGGACAAGCAGTTTGCTCGATTCTTGGAGGTGTTCAAAAAGCTGCATATCAACATTCCATTTGCAGAAGCGTTGGAACAAATGTCCAGATATGCCAAATTCATGAAAGACATTCTTTCACGAAAGCGGAGATTGGGAGATTATGAGACAATAGCATTATCAGAAGAATGCAGCGCCATCATTCAGAGAAAACTTCCTCCAAAGTTCAAAGATCCTGGCAGTTTCATTGTTCCTTGCACCATAGGAGAACATGACTTCGGTAAGGCTCTGTGTGATTTAGGTGCTAGTGTTAACTTGATGTCTTTTTTCTATTTTCAGGAAACTGCAGATTGGAGAAACAATGCCCACTTCAGTCTCACTACAACTTGCTGATAGAACTCTCGTATTTCCAAGAGGCTTAGTTGAGGATGTGCTGGTCAAGGTTGACAAATTCATTTTCCCAGCAGATTTTATTGTCCTTGATATGGAGGAAGACGCAGACGTGCCAATCATCCTCGGGAGACCATTCTTGGCTACAGGTCGAACCATTATTGATGTACAAAAAGGAAAACTAACCATGAGGGTACAAGACCAAGAAGTAACATTCAATGTTTTCAAAGCCATGAATTTCCCAGATGATGAAAAGAAGGAGGAATGTTTCAGACTTGATGTGATACATAGTACCGTTCAGAACTCTGATGAAAGACAAAGTTCTACTGACAAACTGAAAGCATGTCAATTACCTGTAGAGCCTGAAGATAAAACGCACTGCGTACTGAAGAAGCCTATTCTTGTACTACAAGCAACAGAAGAGAAAAAGTTCCACCAGCTCAACGAATTGGAGGAATTTCACATACAGCCTTTTGAGGATGCCAAATTGTACAAGGAAAAGGCAAGGAAAAGACATGATGAGAAGTTAGTGCACATACAACTGGAACCTGGGCAGAAGGTACTGTTAAACAAATCAAGGGGGAAATTCTTCCCATGGAAGCCAAAATCACGGTGGTCAGATCCATTTGTGATCACCAAGGTTTTACCAGACAGAGCCGTTGAGATACATGATCCTGACTCCAACAAAACTTTCAAGGTTAAAAACAAGCGTGTTAAGCACTGTTGGGAATCATTTGAGTGACAAAAAGAAAGTGTCACACTTTCATATCTAGCCTAACGTTTGAGAAGTCACATCTAGCTGACGACTTTAAACTTAGCACTCGCAGGAGGCAACCCATGCAATTTGTGTAAATATTGTGATTTGGTGTGATTTAATTTGGTGTGTTTAGTTTTTGCAGATTAAGACATTTCAAGATGGAATAAGCTCTCACAAATCTTCACAAGCAATTTCCTTCTCTCCTTCAAAAATCTCTGATGAAAGTTTACAAAGCTCGCTTGGAACGGATGAGATTACTGATGATTAAAGGTATTCCTACTGACATTCGTTGGTTAATTGAAGCACGGGTTCGATTGGCAAGTGAGTCTTCTGACTCTTTTATTTCACATCTGCCTGGTTTTGGAAGAAGCACCTATGCAAAGAAATGTAGAGCTAAGAAAATGAGTGTTTGTTACAAATGTGCACGCTGGAATTGCAATACTCGTTGTCGTTCTTTAGGAATGGTGTCTGATAATCGCGAAGACAAAATTAAATTCATTAGGGATGGCTTGAGTAAGGAGTCTTTAGATGATATATCTTCAACTCTTGAGACGCATCCCAGTGGATATGTTCACATAGCTATTCGCAAATTACATACACAATTCCAAAAAGAAAGACAACAATTAAGTCTTGGGAATCTGACTCAAAAAGACCATGTTTGCCAGTTTATAAGAAAATTGGAGAAGCTTGTCCCTGACGCATAGACGTCAATCAAGCCGTTACTTTTCTTGTAAATATTATATCTCTTTGTCTTTTCTTAATAATTGTAATTTATTTTGCTGTTTTCTTTTATTTTCTCCGACAGGATCCATACCTTTTTTACTATCACGATATTATTTCGCTACTAATCGTCCTCTGGAAGATACTTGTGCTATTTTTACTCACCATTTTCAGGTACTATAAATTCAGCCCGTCATTGCACTTTTGAAGGCATCCAGAGTTGAGAAAGAAATACATAAAAAAAATGGAAGCCACTTCAAGAAGACGAGTTGAAAACATCTGTGTGTTTTGCGGTAGTAGTGTTGGTGTTAAGCCACAATACGTAGAAGCAGCACAAGAATTGGGTCGAGTCTTAGCTGTAAGAAATATGCACTTAATATATGGAAGAGGTAATCTTGGACTTATGGGGATCGTTTCAAAGGCCGTAAAAGAAGGAGGCAGTCTGTAGGCACTGCATTTTGCATATAAGCCCGATGATGAGTCTCGTATGGAGACACTACCTCTTTAGTTGTGAAAGCCGCGGGAAACGGACGTTGGAAGGGTAAAGTTGGAAATTGATATTTTGTTGGATTTTAATTCGCTAGTTAGTCGCGGGTTCACTTAGTCGATTCTTGTTTCAAACGTTAATCTTGGCCCAAAACCCATGCACCCACCAAAGCCCATATACACCCATCCAAAACCTTAACCCTAATACACCACTATATAAGGACCCCTAAACTAAACCTAGCCGCTGGATTTCAGCCCATGGGAGCTGACTTCCCACTCCCCACAATTTTCCCTCTTCTCTCTCAAAAAAACCCGAAGCCTCTCTCTTCTCGCTCCCTCCTCACTCCTCACACGGAAAAGAAAACAAAAAGATAAACCCTAGACCAGCCAAAACACTCAGCCTTCCTCTACACTTCACGCAGCCTGGCTTCTCCCTCTCTCTCAGCCGAAACAAGAAACAAACAATAAACCCTTGACGTAGCAAACCCTACTAAGACAACAGACTGCACCTCACACAAAAAAAACCTTCGACACTCAGAGCTCTTTTCGGCAGCAACAAGCACAAACAAACCACCCCTTCACTGCCACAAACGAAACCCTAAAACACACATAAGCAGCCCTTAACGCCATAACCCCCCTGCCAGCCTGCCAACGAAGAAAACAAAAGAACAAGTTTCCTAGATCTCTCTCACCACACTACCTAAACCCCAAATACCAACACGATCACTGCAGTCTGCACCTCCAAGCTTTAGGACCAGAGTGAAGCCTATTCAA
>SKCR01002725.1:0-27374 GCA_019454045.1 Zanthoxylum bungeanum
ACAGTTCGATGTGGCCACTGCACCAACCTTCTCCCAGTCAACATGCATGGCTTGCTTCTTCCTTCGGCGAATCAGTTTCATTTGGGTCACAATTTTTTCTCTCCTCATAACCTTCGGGTACACCATGATGAACCAAGTTTTATTTAACTAACACTTCTAAATATATTATTAAGAAATTTCAAATAATTTTAACCTTCTATAACGGACAATTGATAATGTTGTTCATTAATAATTAGATATTGTTTTGCAGGAGGAGATCCCAAATCCATCTGCAAACTTTCTGATCAACCAAACCAACACCAATGATTTCATGGTACCAACTCGTGGGGTAGTTGATGTGCTTCCAAGGCCTCCCGTTACAAGCAGACGTGAGTCTCACTACATTTCCCTTAACTACTTTCTAATTTCTTTTCTGGATTCACAGTTTAGAACCTTTCTAATTTGCAATTAAGCCCCCCTAAAAAAAGTGCTTTGGTCAAACATCTTATTCCTTTCTATCTATCCATCAAGAAAGTTTGATAGTGTGTTCAATTTGCACTTTTTCTATGTTGAATATACATCATTTGCTTATAGAATCTAGAAAAGAAAACGAAAAAAAGAAGGCCGATCTGCTTTTTTCATCACTAGTGACAGTTTTCAACGTCTTTCCATATTGTTGTAAAAGGAAAGGAGCCTTTAGTACATTAAGTAGAGTCGAAACCTTTATCATGCCTGCAATGTCCTCCTTCCACTTTATTTTAGAGACTTGATTCAGTGTTTAACATTTTATCAATTGTGATTGCTAGTTATTGAATAAGAATTTATATGTAATTTAAATTTTAATCATTTATTATTATAAATACACATGTAGTACAGAAGATTATAAAAATTCCAATACAATTAAGCTCAACATCAGATCCAAATTCTCATTTTAAGAGGCCAATATATATATATATTTTTTTAAAAATAAAAGAATGGACAAGTTCAAATAATTTTTTAATCTCTTAACTCTCCAAAATCGAAATCAGGGCCGCCCTTTGAAAGCATTTATTTTTTCCAACCCCAAAACCATAAGGCAACAAGTTTTACATGTTTGTTACTAGTCCTAAACAGTAAAAACCGCATTAAAAAAAACCCAATATTAACATTAAGTAGCGTAGCGTTTAAATCCTAGTGGCTCAAAATACATTGAGTTTGATTTTCCTGGTCGTTTGGGCTTTTAGTAAAGAATGATAAAGAATCTATGAATAGGGTTTTGATAGATTGATAGAGGATGATAAAGAGATGACAATGAAGAAAGAAGATTTTACACAAAAAAGTTAACATCGTGATTTTAATGGTATCTGTGACCTCGTGTGTCTGCTCATTTTCAGCTCCAGAGAAAAGACAAAGAGTCCCCTCTGCGTACAATCGATTCATCAAGTGAGTAACAAATCTTGTCACATTTACATTTCACAATGGTTATAATACTTGTCATATATTAATGATATAATGGTTTTGATTTGAACCATATATGTTTGATTGAGAAGCATCTTCATCTTCATCTGATAATGATGAATAGGATCAATATTTGATCATCATTTAATTCTTATCACTTACTCTGTGCGTCTATATTTAGAATATGTATTTTGATGATCTAAAATAAACTTGCTAAATTGGAAGCAAATAATATTAATGGACAAATAATGTGCAGGGACGAAATCCAACGCATTAAGGCTGGAAACCCTGATATATCCCACAGAGAAGCCTTCAGTGCGGCTGCTAAGAATGTAAGATCCAAGACAAATATTTTAGGGTTTCTTCTAGCTCTTTACCAAATTAGGGTTTGTTTTTCTTTTATTTTACTAGAAGGCCGATTCAAGCTTTTTTGGAGCCTTAGTTAAAACAATTTAGCGAGAATTTATTAAATTAGAGATACTTTTAAAAAAAATAAAATAATCATTATTTATTTGAAAAATAAGAAAGATAAAAATAAATATTTATTAAAATATAATAATATAATAATTCTATATTATAATTCATTAGGAAAATTTTATTATTTTTTTACATAAAAATTAATAAGAATTTTGAGGTGAGAAACTTAGAATTATGTTTACTAGGGTTTCAATTTAAATTCTATATTTTCTTTTAATGATTCTATTACACAGTGCTCTGACAGGTGGGTTTCCTTTAACTACTGATCCAATTTTGTTTTCTTTTGTGTCAGTGGGCTCACTTCCCACACATTCACTTTGGTCTTATGCCTGATCAGCCAGTCAAGAAAGCTAACGTGCTCCAACAGGTAATTAGCCTTTAGCATGCTATGCAAATGCAATCTCTTAGCTTTGTTCATGATCACTTTAGGAAATTGCTTTGGTTCACAAAGTTAAATCTTTATTCACAAAGTTAGTGTTTTTAGTAAAGTTAGTGCAAATAATTTCAATATCAATATCAGTGTCAAAATAGTGGGCACACACTAATTATCCATGTAATAAGGACTAATTAAAAGACGTGTTTTCTGCAAGTGAAAAAGTGTCGAGATAAATATACGACATGGGCTTAGTTGAATAAATTAAAATAAATGCAAACAATTTCAATAAATATCAGTGTCAAAATAGTGGGCACACACTAATTTTTCTGTTTTTAAACTAACTTTTAAGTTGAGTTATGCCGATCAATTTCCATAATATAGAGAAAGATTCATAGACGTGACGATTCTTATCTCTGTTTATTGATTGATTTGTTCAGCAGGAAGCTGGAGAAGATGTTCTGATGAAAGATGGTTTTTTTGCTTCTGCAAATATGGGTGTCTCGCATTATTAAGAAGGCAATGCAATTAGCTAGCTGGTTTTATTATCATCTGTGTCGTCTCTTTTGTTGCTGCAGTAGTGGTGGAGTTTAACAACTCTAATTAATCAAGTATTTTAAATTAATCCATCTGCTATTGAAGGTCGTTTTAGTGTTTTAGTACTCATCTAGTAGTATATATTCGCTTTGTGTCTACTTTTAGGCTTTCTCATGATGACTGTAGCAAGTTAATCAAGCAGTTTATTGCTTTGCTTAATTATATATCACTTCTCCACTTATTTATCTATTCTAGTGTGATATTTTTCTTATTTTATCTAGTACGGGTTCACTTGTGCCTAAATTTAATTATGTATCATATAAGATTCTATGAGCCTAATTCATACTCAAAAATAAAAGATTATCTCAAGTTTATATTATTAGTTGATTAAATAATTTTCGTATTGTATGTAGCTTACTTTAATGTCATTCTATATGTGATATGTTAATTTTCTTCTTACTCTTAAGATGTCTTTAGTTTATATTTTGTATAACTTATAACATATTTATCGAAACTTCCCTATAAATAGATCATATAAGCTACGGTGGATTAGATCCATCTAAATTAGGGGTGCAAAAGCGGTTTCGATTCCACGTGGAACCGAACCTACCCGGAAAAAAATCGATTCCTAACTAAGTGAAACCGCAACCTACCCAATTAAATATGGTACTCTATAATCGATTCCAATTATATTCTGGTCCAGTTCTGATTTACCATATTTATTTATTATTGTCAAACTTTGAATACAATATATATACACAGGTAACAACATTCAATCTATGAATAAATATGCGCAAAATTTGTAACCAAATTCAAACAAAGTTTTAGTAGACACATCAAAATTCAAACTCCAAACAATAGATATAATTGCTAGATAATCGTCCAAATTAACAAGCAACAGTTCAATCAATCCAATTCAACTGCGAAAATTCTACATCAAACCAATAACAACCTAACAAAGCATATTAAATCATATTAGATTCAAAATTCACTAAGAAAATTCAAAAGAAACTCATATCGTGTGAATAAACAAAAAAAAAAAAAAAAGGTTACATCTAACACTTAAACCAGCTATGAAATTGGGTTTAAATTAGGTTTTAATTTGGTTCTAAATTCGATTCCCAAAACAAGTTTCGGTTCGGTTAAATAGTCTGGTTCTGGTTCTGTCCATGATAGAACTGGAACCATACCGTTATTTAAATTCGGTTCTTCCATTCTGGAACAAAAACCTATCCGATTCCAACCAATTCTGATTCCAAATCCAAAAAATCGGTCTGATTCCATCTGTTTCGGGTAGAACTGGAACTGGTGTTCAGCCCTAGATTCTAAATTTACCATATGAAACATAGACTCAATTAGTAGACCATGTGAAACCTCATGGAATCCTTCTGATTTCATTGTATGATTATGGACTATGTTGATATTTGTAATTGCTGCTAAGTTGACCGAGGAAAAAGATTATGACAATCGGAGGTGACATGAGTCAACTCTCACATGTGGTTAATTAGATCCTTAAATTTAAATCAAAATTAAAGATCCATAAATTATAAAATAAATTGATACACATTATAATAAATAGGAAAAAAAAACTTTCTTTTATTGATAAGGTAACATATTTTAAAAAATATATTTAGGACTCCAAAATTTAATAACCCTCTACAGGTGACAGCCTTTCACTTGTGTAAAAGAATTCTGAAAACTTATTTTGAGTTGACTTGCTGTCAGGTTTGAGATTTGTGTCGATTGAGTACCTATAACTGTAAAAGACTCCTTGATGTCTAAGTTAGCATTGGATGTGAGGAAAATGAGGAAAAAACGACGGAAAATAAGGTATTAGCTGGGAGAAGATATTTGAAATAGCATGAATATCTTGTATAGCAAGAAAGAGTGTGAGAGAAAAAAATTTATAATGCAACAAAAGTACATATCACACATATAATAATCTGCTAATATCTTATTACGCGGGTTAGTGTATTAAGAAACTATTTAATAAATAGTAATTAAATTATATATTTTTTATTTTGTTATAATTAATAATATCACATTTACATTTTATATTAAAGAATTAGTCAAGTATGAGAGTGAATCTTAATAAAGTTAGTTGGGTTAACCTTTTTCTATATTATTTACTTATAGACTTTTACTGCTTTTGAGAGACCTGCAATGGCTAACCTAGTAGAGTTTCAGCCCAGGAGTCTCAGTTTTGAAATAATTAATATTAGTATTCATAAAAAAAAAAATTAAATTATAAAAAATAGATATAGATTTGATACCCGCTTCTAAAAATATAAAGGAGATTATTATTTTTTTTTAAAAATAGTTTATAAATAACCTATCATATAATTACTTTTTACATCTCATCAAAAATTTAGATGATTTAAATATCACTTGTAATATTTTTAATACTCTCATCAACAATATTTTTTGTTTATAATATTTAACCAAATCATTCTTATATATAATTCTTCTTTTAATCTCTATTCTCATCTCCAAAAAAAATTTATATCTATTTTTTCACAGTACATTTTATCATTAAGCAAGAGAAAACTCTAACTTACTCATGATGCCCAATATAAAGAATAATGGACTTATAGTAACCCCTTTATTCTCTAAATCCAATTCCTTACTAAGTTAATGGTATTGCAATTCCGACAATAATCGTCTTTTTTTTTTTTTTTAATCGGAGTGTAGTTTATACATATTTCAATTAATCCCCAGAATCTGTGCTTGTGCCCGAAAATAATCGTCTCGCTTGTGTTATATTATATAAGTGCCTATGTTATGTGTAAATGAGGGCAACTACAATCTAAAATGTTAAAAAATATTTAAGACTGAATTCAGAATATTGAAATTATATTAAGTGAAAATTTTGCATAATAATAAAGAGATTTCTTAGGTGGGATGGATATATAGTGTCATTGAAACACCCACATGCACGAACCAAATTTAGTCTCAGGATCTAAATATTATTATGTCCCGAGCCCACGCATCAGACTTATATCAGAGCATGATTAATGGCCTTCATCTAGCCCAAAATAGAATTTCGGGCCACTACCCATGCCCAATCGAAGCGAATTCCAACCACGGGACTATCAAGCCAACACACAAAACTCGCTTATAGGCCAATGAGTCCATCATACATTCCCCTAGGAGATAGAATCCACATGACCTAAAAGGCCTCAGCAACCCTTATCATATTACTTAACATCCCAGTCGACAACACATTAGTAATGTCTCAGTCAATGTTGCCTTATATACGCAAAGCTTCAGTAGACATGGTTCCACCAGTCTACACACGATTAATTCTTTCTTAATAAGAAAACTAAGTATTTGGATCGAGACAAATCACCTACAGATATGGTGGGTGTATAATCGAATTATAATAGAGATTATACCTAATCTCGGAAATCTAGGCACTCCTAATTCAGTCCTTATTTTATTACCATTTCCTAAATAGGATTAGAATACGACACTTTCAATAAATCCTAAACCGACTAAAAGGGCTACTTCACAACCTATAAAATGAAGAGGGATCCAATGGATTGATTCATTCAAGCTTTGGCACTCGTACTCGAGTTCTCAAAGTATAAATAACTCCCTAAACATCAGCCTACCGCGCTCACGATAATCTACGAAGATCAAGAAAACCTTGTGATGCGGAACACCAACACCGGCCTCTAAAAGTAACTGGAGCATATGGCTTCAACTTCTCAGCGACAAGGTCCCCAAGGTCACCCCAGTGGCCATGTCATTCAAACCAATCTCTTTGGGGCATTCGAAGATGTAACTGGCGATGATCCACCACCAGTAGACCATTCATAGAGACGTTAGCCACCCAATGACTCCCATCCGGTGGACCCCATGCAACAAGTTGCTTCTAGCATATGCAAGGAGATATAGGAGTTTAAAGAGGTAATACTCTCTAGCCCACCCGATGTGAGGCTACCGGTCAGGAAGAGCCGGGCTGGGATGATTTCAAAAACTCTTTTCTTAGAGTCCATCACATTCATATAGCTTGAAGTTCAATCCCACCATACATGAGGCTATACAAATGATCCACAGATCCGGATGACCATGTTGTCCATTATAAATATAAGATGATGTCTATGGATCTGGCACCATACCAATAGGAGGCAGGAATGTGTAGAAGGTTCAGAGAGACACTAGCGGACCTAGCCCTTGGTTTATCAACCTCTCATATCAGTCTATTGGATCATATAAAGAGCTAGCTGATAAATTCGTGGAACACTTTGCAACCTCTTGTGAATTCGAGAAGAGCACGGACGACCTCAATGCCATCCAGCAGTGAAACATAGAGACTTTGTGGAGCTACATTGCCCGTTTCAATAATGAAAGAATCTCCATATCAAATCTCCACCAGACGATGGTTGTCTAAGCCTTTCGCAACGGTCCGCTCGCCGATAGTGGACTTTATAAGAAATTGATGAAGTTTCGGTGCTATACTATGGACCAAGCATTGGTCCGAGCTCAAATTGAGATTCAGTTGGAAAAAGACAAAAGAAACAGGAAGTGGGACAGCTCCAGTAGGGAAACCAAAAATAATGTGACAGCTAAATTCAAATCAGAGTTGGAAAATATTCACCGTTTTTAAATTAGCAACAAAATGAGTTTACGATGTATTTAGTTACACATGTATTATATTATCATTATTATAATATATATATATAATATATATATATATTATAATATAATATATTGGAGGTCCCAGCGAGATTTTATATATATAATATATATATATATATATAATATTTTGGAGGTCCCAGCGAGATTTTATATATATATTTCTATATATATATATATATATAATATTTTGGAGGTCCCACCAAGATTTTTTATATATAATGTCATCACATTTCGGTGGAAAGGTGATGGCAATTGCAAAGCAAATGCAATAATGCATTTGCTTTGCAAATATATGTGTCAAGGCACCTCCTATATAAGGGGGTGCTTGCCACCTCAATGAGGGAGAGGGAAAAGAGAGGCTCCCTTCCATTCCGGATGCGTTATTTCATTTTCCCCTCCATTGGGATTTGGGGTAAGTATCCTGTTTTTGTTTTATTTTATTTTCCTTTTGTAATTTCTTTTTCTTTCAGTAATAAAATTATGTGTGTTTTTATTTAAATTTTATGATGCTAATTTTCATCATTTTGGGATAAAGGTTGAAGCTCTTGGTATGAAAATATAAGTGATTTTTATTTATATTATATTTTATAAATTGTGATTATTTCCCAAATAAAATTCGTACTCTTTCCAGTTTATTGAGGACTCTTGACTAGTTATAGACAATCCCCAATTAGCATAGATTATACATGAATCCCATAAATGAGAGGGATTGGACTATTAAAGATCTGGATAAGTTATAGACAATACAGTTCTACATATTTTGGCATATTCATTACATTGGCATGACTAATTATCGACAGAACGGATTACATGTGTTGGCATAATTAATACCTGATAATCATGAAATAAATTGATTGGGAAATAATTATAATTTATATTTTATAAAAAGTAAAAATTATTTTATATTTTAAATATCAAGAATGGATCCTCTAACCCATGTATTTTATTTTATTAGTTGAATTATTATTTTATCTTATTAAATTTATTCCATGTGGATCGACCCCGAACTTATCGGGTTATTTTATTACTTCGATGCTCTTATACTTGAGAGTAAAGAACCACTTTGTGAGTCTGTCAAGTTTTTGGCGCCTTTGTCAGAGAATAAAATTTAAAATGTAGAATAATAATTTAACATTATTGTATTTTTTTTTTACCTTTGTGTTTTTTATGTGTTTTTAAAAAATCTTTAATATTTTTTTGTTGTTTTGTTAAAAAAAAAAAAAACTTTCTAAATTATAGTCTCAGATACTTTAAAAGACCATATTTGCTAATTTATAAGAAAATTGGATGAGAAGCATATCATCTACCATATAGGGCGTTCAAACCGTTACTAGACGTAAAACTAGAGGATGATGTGAGCCATAATCACAACTACATTTCAATTTACTGTTTTGATTTTTTTTATTGTTTTAACCTATAACATTTCTTGTTAGTAGTAGTGTTGTAGATTCAATTGCTATTACACACTAATCAAATGATGTCTTCTAAACTCTACTTCTTCTTATTCAGACAATAGAGAACATGTTTTTGGTTTGGGGAGAGAATAGTTGACTAGAATGCTATTATTTTTTGTGTTATTTTTATTTTTATTTTAAAAAAAATTTATTTTGTTTTGTTTTTTTAATAAAAAATTATATAAATTTGTTTTTATCTTATTTATTAACAAATTATTTTATTTTTTTTCCTTTTGAATTATTTAAATTTGTGAATTCTCCATAAAATTATTTAAATTTGATTTTCATATGCTCATTTGACAGATATTATCAACTTACATGGTAACGTATGATCATGGGTTGTAAGTGAAAATTTTATAATATTCAGTTCTCAAGTTTGTTAGAGGCAACACCTAAAAGCAATGGAATTTGTTTTTTTATTTAAAAAAGAAAAGCAAAAAAAAAAAAAACTAATCAAACTTCTACTTAGTAACCGAACATTTTGCCTTAGCAAGCAGTGATTGTTCGCGTAAAATAGTAGACTTGAGTTAAAAAAAAAAAAGAAAAAAAAAGAAAAAAGTATGAATAAGTTCGATTTCGTAACCTCTCTAACTCGAGCAATTAAGTCTGTATGGGTGTTTTAACAGTTAGTGCCCTAAGGTCAATTGGACTGGGTGCCACTGGCCCAAAGCTCGTTAAATGGATTAAGGAGAAAGCTTAAGAAAATCAGACACTTTTCTTTTTATAATATGAGATCCGAGCAATTAAGTTCATAGGGGTGTCTTAACATCTAATGTCCTAAGCCAACTGTTTTAGGAGTCACTGGCCCAAAGCTCGTTACAAATGTTGAAGATTTATTATTCAAAAAAAATTATATATAAATAATTGTCATTGCCAAAAAGGTGTGAATTCTGATATAATTTTCGAATAAAAATATTACTTTTTTTCAACAACACCAATTAATATTGTGGGCACAATAAATTGATTGATAATTTGTCTCATGTGTGTATGGAAAATGATAATATATAACGATTTACTTATTTGATAATTTAGAATGAAAGAAAACAATTACTAACTTGAATAAGAATTTTTTCTTTTTAGTTTTCGCTTAAATTATTATCGAGTAGTAATAAGCTGGTTAGGGGTGTGATGAACACTAAAAAAATGTACATTTAGTAAAAGAAAAATTAATCATTTTACACTTGTAGTTTCATTAATCCTCTTAATTTAGCACATTTGTGAAATAACAATTAAATTTATGTTATGTATATTTTTATTGTGTTTTATTATTTATTGTGTAGGCAAAATCCTACTTTGGAAGCTCAATTGGAAAAATGGATATGAGATATAAATTTCAGGACCTGGGAAACCAAAAAGAGTGTGACAACTAAATTCAAATCGGACTTGGAAAATATTCACTGTGTTTAAATTGACAACAAAATGAGCTTATGTTGTATTTAAGTACACATATATTGTATTATCACTATTATAATATATCAAATATATTTTTGAGGTCCCACCGAGATTTTATATATATAATATTTTGGAGGTCACACCAAGATTTATCTATATATATTATAACAAAAAAATAATATATATATATTGTCATCACTTTTCGGTGGAAAGGTGGTGGCAATTGCAAAGCAAATTCAATAATGCATTTGCTTTACAAATATTAAGTTCCAAGGCACCTTTTATAAAAGGAGGTGTTCGGCACCTCAATAATGGAAAAGGAGAAAATGGAGAGCTCCCCTCCAGTCCGGATGCGTTATTTCATTTTTCTCCTTTTTGGGGATTTGGGGTAAGTTTCCTGCGTGTTTTGTTTTATTTTTCCTTTTGTAATTTCTTTTTCTTTCTATAATAAAATTATGTGTTTTTATTTATATTTTGTGTTGCAAATTTGAGTCATGTTGGGGTAAAATGTGAAGCTCTTGGTATGAAAATATATGTGATTTTTATTTATATTATATTTTATAAATTATGATTATTTCACAAATAAAATTCGTACTTTTTCTAGTTTATTAAGGACTATTGACTAGCTGTATATAGTCCCTAATTGGCATAGATAATACTTGAATCCTTTAAATGCGAGAGACTAGACAATTAAAGATCTAGCGAGTGTGTCAATCTTCACCCTCATTCTGTGAGTGTGTCAATCCACTTTGTGAGTGTCAATCTTCACTCTCAAACGAAGAGAAAAGACATGCTTCCAATCTAGCATATTCCCTAATCCATTTTTTATGTTCCAAGAGTTGTGCTCCTCAGCCAAATATTGTTGTATCAAACTACTCATTTCCTTCATCATTGCCTCATAGGCAACCCCTTCAAGCTGCTCGATCAGTTCAACCTTCTCTCCCCTCAGGCTCTTCAATCCCTCATTGTAAGCCTCAATCTCAGCACACGACGTCTCCCTCTCCACACTCAGGGCCGCTTAAGTGTCCTTGAGGTCATTTTGTTGGAGTTGGTGCTTGGAGTGTCAATCCGAATTATATATTTTATTATTTATTAATAAAATAACTACATTTTCATTTCATACCTTATTAATGGTATTGTCATTATGCGTATTAGATTGATATATAGATATGCTAAGAATGACATCGACCTTAGAATAGTATTGTAGTAATACTGGACACTAGGTGGTCCGACATTGTGATACGTATTACTATTGTAAATTTTTCTTAAAGTATATATATATTCCTAGTCGTTGTTTTTGGTATACGGTTGAATTCCAATAACCTAGAAGACTAGCACATGTCGTATATTGGAATTGGAGTTCCAATGGTTTAACCCAATGTACCATGAGTTTTGAAAACTCGTATAGACATGTGGGTATTAGTTAGACCGAATAATGAATGACTCACATGTGATTCCTAATAGTTGTAAGTACACACCACCGTTAATAGGAATCTCTTCGAGTCGAGTAGCATATGTAATCCTTTGACTATAGGATATCATTGATTTTGTGTGAGAGCCTCCACACTTTGATGTCATGTATGTCAGAAACCTTTCATGGTCTAGCCTCTAGATGTTCATTGGGTGTGGACCGATGCACTCAGTAATCAAGTGCGAAGCAAAATATGATCTGCCGACCCGTATGTGTACCATAAGGGGTTTAGGTATCCATGTGAGTAAAGTCACGATTCTTAAAGCTTTGGCCAAATATGATCACCTAGGGTGGATCGCATCAGTTAATGTGCGCCACGGAAACTTGACGGTGTATTCTATATTTTCTAAGCACAATTCAGATAGCCTTTGACGGAGGGATTGTTAAACATATGTGATGACCTCGACTTGTATAGTTCAGAAAGGTCATTCATGTTCTTCGCGAATTCGGAGGTGGCCGAATTGCGTATTTATTAGCTAGGCTTATATGACGAATGTGTCTGAACTTAGAGATTCCCAATATGAAGTGTACTCGTTGAGCACTTGGGTAGCCGATTAATTTTGATAAAAGAAAATAATTGATATTATAATTATCAACCAAGATAATCAAGTGTTATTGGATAACATTGATTATTTACTTAAACCTAATTGGATTAATTGGATTAATTCAATAATTACACAAGGGCTTAATTGTAAAATCATAATTATCTCTACTATTTGAGGATATTATGGTAATTTTAAGTATGTAATAATAGATGGTTTTGGCTTGATTTAATTGGATTAAATCAAAGTGGCAAACATTGAACTAATCCATTTCCTAATCCTTGTCTTGATTTAATTGGATTAAATCAAAGTGGTAGACAATGGAGATTAGTCACACCTAATTATACATATTTGGACAAATTAGATTAACCTCACATAAAAGTTGATTACAACTTTTATTAATTAAAAATTATCTAGGTTTTGCTATAAATAGCAAGCTTTAGAAAGGTTTTAATTAAGCAAAGAAAAAGTTTGAGAAAGATAAGTACAAGGAATTCTTGGAGAAATTAGCACAAGTTAGAGAAGGTTTGTGAGGTCTATACAATATTTCATCTAAGAGAAATCAAGATTGGATCTTTGGGTGAATCTTGCTAGCATTGGAATCGAGATTGGATCTTGGAGTCAAGCTTGCTAATCCTTGGAAGTTCTCCAAACATTTCAACAAGGAGAAGTAGATTGGATCTTTAAATCAACCTTGCTAGGTAAGTTTGATCTTCTCCAAAAGCTATATTTTTCATTAGTGAGTTTTTCATTAGTGAGACATATAGTGATGAATTATGTATTAGATACATAATGTTGAAATTAGGCTAATTAATTATGTTAGGAGGCTTTGGAAGTATAAACTAGGGGTGTTCATAGGGTCGGGTCAACCCGCGAACCCGACCCGACCCGCGCGGGTCCAAAAAAAATTGCAAATTTTCAACCCGACTCGACCCGACCCGAAATTTTCGGGTTGGGCAACGGGTTTGATACTAAAACTCGACCCGACCCGACCCTATAGTATTTATATTATTTTTCTAAAATTTTTATTATTTGTCTAAAAAATTTATTATTATTTTTAAAGTTTTTACTTTTATTTCATTTGTTTATTATTTTTGTTGTATTAAAACTTTATCTTTATGATAATTTTTGAGACATAAAATAACAAATATTTGTATTTCAAAATAATTAATTCATTTAAAAAAAATTATCGATCCGACGACCCGACCCGACCCAAACCCGATCAGGTTCCACCTTCGCATGACCCGACCCGCGACCTGAACTTCTCGTGACCCAACCCGATCAGATCTCACAAAAATTCAAAAAACCCTACCCTACCCATGAACACCCCTAGTATAAACACAATATGTTTGTAATTGAGTCAAAATATTTATGTTAGACATAGACATAAAATTAGAGTTTGGAACTCTAGATAATAGCTTAGAGCTAAGGCTACCATTCTAAAATCACTTGACCACCTTTGGGTGACCTAGAATTATTCATGAGTCACTTCAAAGTGAGATTCTAATTTGATTTGTGTTTTGGATTCAAAATTTATGCAAGTGCGTATTTAGAATAAATTATATTTTGTAAAAATATTTGATATTTTGAAAATTTTGATTTTTGTTCTATAACTTGCGTTGATGTTTCTTTTTCTATGTTAAAATTAATTTTGGGTGTTTCGAAAATATTAAGGGAATGTTAGAAATAATTAGGGTTGAAAACCCTACTGCCTTTAGCTCTATGTTTCCATAGAGTTGAAGGGCTAAAGGAACAAGCATTTGAAAACAAAAAAAAAAAATTGTGTGCTCACTTAGCGCACAGTGCACGCGTGCACAGTAGCACGCATTACGCACGTTTCGCGCACTAAAATTTATTTTCGCTCGTTCTTGAGCTTCTAGACTTTAATTCAGTCATAATTTTTTCCTATACACTCGTAATGGAATATAGTATTTTATTAAATATTTTAAAATTACAGCCATACCTGATATCCATGGGTTAGACCTACTTTCGTTGTGCGGGGTACCGATCTGATCCTAAGGATCCCACAACCACCCCAACACATTCTCAGTCTTATTTACCTTCATTTCAGAAGCTTCGAGCGACACCTTCAACTCGGCGTTCTCTTTCTCACAACCGTGTTAGATTTCTCTAAATCCATGATTTTCCTTTGGCTCGATTCGACGTATTCCTGAACGAATAAGTTACATTCAAAAACCTGAAAAGATAACCTAGTTAGCACCCATTCAATAAAACTGAAAGGGACAAACCAACTATAAGAGCTCTTAGCTGGTAATTAAGGGCCACGACCTTCTTGATTGATTCCAATGGGCCAAGTTGGCCAACCGACCTTGTCTTCCTCGAGCAGCAGCTCCTGAAAAAACTTGGAAAGGTTGGAAGAGTCAGAAATCATCGTTGTGTCGTGCGAAATTTTGATAATCACATTCTTGAGGTCCTCATAATAGTCCAACACCTCCCAGTCTAACTTAGGCACTAGAAATCTCAGTCTATCAGTAAATGGAGCTCATAAAACCCTATCCACCCAGGGACCTTGTAATCAATCCTTTCACTCGATGTGGCTAGCCTAACCTCAATCGATGGAGAGAACTTATACTCAACTTCATCTCTTTCATCGACTATTCAGTCACTTTACTTGCAGGATTCCTAGTTAGGATATTTGTCCGCTCACTAGTACTTAGAGTCCCACTTGACTCACATGAGGAAGGTAGTGTCTTCAGTGGCCTCACGTCCTTTGGCACTCCTAAAGGTAGATCGACATTTGTCAATATCCTAACATCATCAGGATAATCATACGACCATTCAAAGTCACTTCCATCTCTAGATGAGCTACTTGGAGATCTAGATGACTAGTGAGGAGATCCAACATACATTTCTATATGGGTATCATTAGATCTCATGCTATTCTCACTTGACATAATCACTTCATAGAAAACAACTAAGTCCTCTAAGTTTCTATGCCTTACAGATCAATCAACCCTAAACTCACAAATAAGATTCTTCCTTCACTTTTAGTTTCTAAAGATTAAACTACCAAGGTAATCAAGAATAATTTGAAGCATTCAAGTACATTATGAAGAATTGAAGAAACAAGAGAAACTGGCGGAGGAATACCTTGAATGAGTTGAGAGCTCTTCCACCCTTCAAATTTGAGAGAAATCTTGGAATGAAGCAAATAAGCCTCCAACCCACTTATGCCCATTTTCTGATGGCGCCTTATTTTCCCGCCTAAAAACCTCATCGAAACATATGTTAGGGCAACAGTTACCTAAAACCCATGAAGGCTCATCTCTTGAATCTGTCTCATGAAGCCCAATTAGGCTCAACACATAAGTAAGGACAGAGCTCACCGTCGTCTGGGGACATTCTGTCCTCATATGAGGAAAAAGGTGTTGTCGCTTGGGAGAGGTTGACATTCCAAAACTCTAATCGAGATCAGAAGCAACCATGCTCTCCAGACGACATGGAAGAAAATCATTTTGACACAGACGTAAAACTAAGCATTGTGCCATCTCCAGTCGACATGAGAATTTGCCTCTTGACTTCCAATAAGCTCAACCAACCGAGAAGCATCCCCTGCATACTACAACTTCCCCAAACTACGTGAAATAATCAATATTTTTATTGATCAAGCCAGATGGGCATCCAGTGACATTTCAAGACCTTCATCTAGTCTGGAAAACTATCAGTCGATAGGTAAAATAATATATTGTCAGTATAATTAACCATGTTTGTGTTTTCAGGCTCACCAGCAATACTATACGACATAGTGGTGGCACTCGACATGGTAAGTCAAGTCGGAAAAGTGGGATCAACCGACATTATCCCTTTTAGGCAAGTTAAGGTTGAAAACTTTGACCTCCATCTTGTCCAGATGACGTTGAAGACTCTCATGGACCTTCTTCAGGTCTATTCAATTGGAGATTATCATGGACCTTCATGTTCGGGTTGGTGCTCAGAGTGTTAATCCAGATTGTATTTATGTTCAATTCATAAATACGAGTAATTCTATTTTCCATAATATTACTAATTTAATGGTAGCACCATTGTCTTCTATAAACTTATTCGATCTAATTACGATTAGATATCTGATTATGATTAGATCGAAACTAAATCTGGTTTAGTGATATGTGTATATTAGACAAAAGACCCTAGGATTTACAATGTATTGCGCATTTACAACGCAGTTTGTAATTAACATTGGGAAGCGCACTATAAGATGTATATCCTTAAATAAAGTTCTTGGTCAAGATTTACTAACACGGGTCGGTTAGTAAAATCCGCTGAGACTAGTACATGTCGTATATAGTGACTTGGTCTGATGGTTTATCCCAATGAACAATGAGTCTCGGGAGACTCGTATAGATATGTAGGTGTTTATTTGATAAACATCGAACGACTCACTGAAGATTTCCTAATAGATGGTACTCCAACGTCAATAGGAATCTTCTCGAGTTGAGCGAGCATAGTGGTCCTTCGACTTGAGATACCACAGTGGGATATATGAGTTATCCTCTACACTTTGATGGCAGTCACGTCACCGATCTATTAAGATCAGACCTCCGCCTGTTCGTCGGGTGTGGACTTATGCTCATGATATACAGTGCGTATCAAGATAGGTTCCGTCAGTCCTGTGTACAGGGCATATGCATCCTTACGTGTTTACGATCTAGTAAATCCATGGCCGTGGTATAACTTCAGAAATCAGTTCTGAGTGTTATTTAGAGATCATAAATTGAAAGTCGACTATATTATACCGAACGAGTTTGACGTTTTTATATATACCCCATGTATAATATGGATAGTCTGTGACAGAGGGATTATATGTATGCAATGACCTCGACTTGCATAGTTTAGCGAGATTATATGTGGTCGTCATAATCCATGAGTGGGTGATTATGGACACCAAATTAGATTTCGTGACGGATAAACCTAAACTTAGAGAGTCCCACAATATGAAGTTTACTCGTTGAGCACTTGGGCAACGCGATATGAATAATACGAATTATTCATAATACTTCATCGGATTAAGTGAGTTAATTCGAATCGTTTAATTGGTTAAATGATAACACATTCATTATGGGATTTTAGCCAATTGTAATTATTGTGTATTTGTATTTGATATATAATACGATTAGATACACATTAATTATTCGTCAAATAAGATTTTGACACATGCCATAAATATATGTATTTGTTATTTATTGTAAATAAAAATACATATATAATAATTATTATATTAATTGATTATTTGGATATTTAATTGTTAAATATTTGAATAATTAATTAATTAAACTTTTTTCATAAATGTTATGAAATTTGTCCAATTATTATTGATTTACATGGCATGATTTATATAAGGTTAGGTGTGCAAATATGATTTGGCCAACCTAAAGCTTATCTTAATATTATTTTAATTTAATGAAATTAAAATATAAAATTGGACAAAAATACCCTCACTTAGTCAGTCATATTCATTTAAAGAGGGAAAATGTTTTCTTCTTCTATAACCTAACCACCATGGCCGAAAATGATCAAAACAAAAGCTCCAAAGTTGGTTTGAAATAATCATGAAGAAAACAAAGGAAAATTCAAGAAAAAAGCTAGGGAAATAAGAGATTAAAGGTAATTTTCTACAACCCAAGGCTTGGAAATTAGTTTCATGTTTTCTTGAATTATTAGAATTGTTCTAGGATTCCTTTTTTTTCTTAAATTTGGGGCTTTTGGTTGTGGTGGATGGAATTGGAAGTAATGAAGCATGTGTGAAGTAATTTGGATGGAATTAGTGTAATTTGTATCCAATTTGTTCATTTGATGACATGTTGCCATTCTAGAGTGTTATAACCACTCTTGTAATGCCTAGAATTGTTCTTGGGTGCTTCATGTGTGGTGACTTTGGTTGGTGTTTTGATTAATTGATTTAATCTTGAAAAATTGGATTTAAAGCATGAAATATCATAATTTTCAGTTTTGGATCAGATCTGAATAAACTGGAAATTTTGTGATGAAAATAATGTGTTATGAATGTATTGTGTGTGTTTTGGAAGTTGGAACAATTGTCGGAAAATGTTTCGGAGTTGAAATAAGCGAAAACGGTGAAAAACGGCTTTACCGGGTGACTTTTGAGCCAACCGAGTGACGGCTGTCCAAACAGTGATTTTGTCACTGTTCGGGCAGCCCATGAACTTCCCTAACACTATTGGGGCTGACCTGGGCAGTCTCCATAAGTGTCGGGTGGTCGGTTCGGTCAAAAATATGTTTTGCGTCATTTTGTGGAAAAACATTTTTCGTAAAAGTTTCGCGACGTTTCCTTTATATTTATGTCGCTATTTGATATCGAATAAATAGGTTTAGGTGAAATATGAAAAAATTATTCATATTAGATATTGAATAAATTATTCGGTAATTTGAAAAATTTTAAATTATGATTTTGCCCGAAACCGCGCTTCCGCTGCGCCCTTCGCCCAAAACCCCAACACTTTATATGGTCAAGTCGACGGGAACATTCCCCAATACCCTCTTCGGGTCAAATTGAAGACTTCCCTAGACCATCATCAGGTCTAGTCAACTAAAGATTATCCTGGACTTTCATCTGGTCTAGTCGAAGGAAATATTCTCCAAGACCCTCGTCGGGTCATATTGAAGACTTACCTGGACCATCATCAGCTCTAGTCGACCGAAGACTCCTGGACTTTCGTTTGGTTCAGTCGACGTAACACGACCTTTGTTTGGATTAAGCAACATTTGTGTTCCAAACGACTCAGAGAGTATGGGATAAATTGTACGAGCAAAATTTGGGCCCATGACCCAAATCTCATTATGTCTTGGGCCCACGCATCAGACTTACATCAGAATATGACTCTCGCATGCCCTTATCATGTTACTTAAAATCTCAGTCGACGTTACCTCATATAACGCAAAGCCCCAGTAGACATGGTCCACCAGTCTACACACGACTAATTCCTTCGTAATAAGGAAACTAAGTATTTGGATCGAGACAAACCATCTACAGACACGGTGGTATAATTTAACTAAAACAAGGATTATATCTAATCCCGGAAATCTAGGCACTTCTAATTCAATCACTACTGCTCTGTTACCATTTCCTAAATAGGATTGGAATACGACACTTCCTATGAATCATAAATCGACTAAATGGGCTACTTCACAGCCTATAAAATGAGAGGGAATCCAATGGATTGATTCATTCAAGCTTTGACACTCGCACTCGAGTTCTTAAAGCATACATAACTTCCTAAACACTAGCATACCGCCCTCACGGCAATCTACGAAAATCAAGGTAACCCTTAGCCTTGTTCTGCCATGTCTTTCTGCTCGTCTTCATCGTTGACTTGAGCATCGGAGTGCCTACGACATCCATCACACCGGTGGTCCGGTGGGCAGTTATTTCATGTTCACTTTGTCTTTATTTTACAGGACCGGTGGTTCCCAATCATATAAATTCATAAATGTAGGCTGAAGGCGATATTCAGTGTCTACACCACCTATATAAAATTATATGGGAAATTATCAAGTTTCCATCCCAAAAATAGCGAAACTTTGAAATTGGTAAAATATTTTTTATTTTATCATTTTTTCACCAGAAATTTTAAAAGCGTATCAATTTATACTTTTTATAATATGAAATTTTGATGAATTTTTGCAAGGTTTTGGGTGAAAAATGATATACGTTTGTAACTTTGAGTTGAAAATTATATACTTTTATAATATCATATGAAAAACTGATAATGTAAAAAGTATTATAATAATTTTAAACTTAAGCTATCTTTTAAGATGTAAAGTTGATAATTTCTCATTTTATATTCCAACTGATGTATCATGTAATGAGATATTATCATAAACTTTTTAATTTAGTAAATTGATTATTTTACAACGTTGTTAATTTAGTAATATATATATATATATATATAGAGAGAGAGAGAGAGCTGTTCTAATTTCTACCAAAATTGTTGTTGAAATTTCCTAGTTCTCATTAATATGGTGTTCAATAATTTTAGTTTTATCTATTTTTGCTACGGTAATTTTCTTCTGCTTTGTCTATTATTATTCACAAATTATGGACACTTGCCGAAGCTTCATGTCACACACCAAGAAGTATTGGGAATCGAACAGTTGGTGCGCACTTCACAAATGGGTCTCATCCATTTCATCGAATATCTTAGATACGGGCTTTACATTGGACCATGGGCTTTGGCCCAACTTTTATAAACATTTTGGATAAGCTTTTCACACAATTTAAGAAGCACAATCTTTTATAAGTTTTCCCGAAGCTTTATTTTTTTTTTAGAAAAAATTATATGGGATAAGTTTTATAGTATCGTCTAATTAATAAGTGATATATATTTAATTTTTTTCTGATTTGATTGATTATTTTCAAAATAATTAAAATCCGTGTCATTTATTGATTGGATGATCGTATATATAATTAGTTTCTGTTGTTCTATTTGCTTTCGTTGTTTCAGCAACGATGGTTAAGCTTACTTAACATTTTAAAAGGGTTAAGTGTCTCTGTGCTGCTCGTGATTGAGGTATTTAGAATTTACAATTTTTAGGATTTTTTTTATATGTTTCAAGTAAGTTTTCTTTTTTACACTCTAAAAAATAATTTGGACATTATTACTTTGAACACTTATTTATTAAATTTAAAAAAAATAATAATTTTTACTTTGTAACTATTTCAAATGCTAAATAAGTCCTCATTTTAACTATTTAAATTTAAAAAAAAAAAACTGAAATTCACTAAAAATCTTAAAAAAAAATAATTAATTTTACTAAATTTGTATCACAGGAAAAAATATTTCTTAAATTTCCATTTTTCTCTAAATTCTTGAATTTTTTAAAGAAAATTTTTGGAATTAGTGAAATGAGCTTTTCATGAAATCATATTAGTATCATCAATCTGTAATCTCTCTATAATTATTTCTTTCATTGTCTTTTTCATTTGATTATCAATTCAAAAAAGCCAAGTGAATCTCCCTTGATGATATTGGCATGATTTTCAGGAAAAAAAATGTTATTCTCCTGTTGTTTAATTTAACCACCTCAATTAATTACTTTAATTTTGGCTTACAATTTATGGTCTCTCTTTCATTTCCCCATTCATGAGCTTTGGTTCGGTTTGCCCGCCTATAAAACAATATACACACACATACATACATACATACATACATACATAATAATATACATACATACATACATACATACATACATACATACATAATATACATACATACATACATACATACATACATACATACATCCATCTCAAGGAAACATGATATCCAGCTGGATAGACTTCTACCGCAAATGGGTAGGAAATAAATATTGGACTTGCACATCTTATGTTATTTCCCCTGGTCCATGTCACTTTCAAGTTCAATGCATCAGCTAATTGACCAATATTCGACACCAAGATCCAAGGAGGAGCCTTGAATCATTAACCCCATCATGAGTACTACACTTTTGGAAAGCTAAAAAGATGATAAGAAAAGAACTCATCTTCTGAAGGGAAATGCCTGGTGGTGCTTTTACTACCAAGTGTCAACAATAACATCAAGCACCATTTAGTGTCTGTGAAGTGTGGAACAAGAGATAAAACTAGGGCTTAGGATGTTAAGTTGTATTGAAATTTGATGAATTGTCGTAAGTACAAAAACTGTAGGTAATTAAAGAATGACAGATCCAATAAATTAAACAAGAACCTTGGGGGCATTAACCACATTGTGGACAGAAAAAAAAAAAAAAAAGACAAAATTACTGAAGAATCGTATCCACAAGACTAGAATTACACACCTAAACACTCACAACCACAAACCTCACTGAGAAGCCAAGATGTGACGTGGGAGTAGAGGAAACTTCCTCAAGGAAATTGCTTAGTGGAAGAGGAAAAGCATAGCATACAGGGAAATCAGCAGTGTGAAGTACATCTTCAATCTATCACCTGTTATTGCGATTGCCGCAGAGATGTCTTCTGGCCTGAAAAAAGAAACAATGTAGAGTCTGAATTGACTGTTTTTCTTCATAAACAACTTTAAGTAAGACATTTCACATAAATGATCACTGTCCATACTTCTGCAAGTGACTGAGGGCACCACAAAAAAGGGCATTGTCTGGTATGAGCAACTCAGTTTTGTTTGTAGCCTCTGGATTTACAACTCTGACATATGTTTCTTGGCCAAGATACCACGAGTCAAGGTTTTCTGTTCTGATATTCCAGACCCCAACATTGTCAAGTGATATCAAGATTGCAGTCCATGCGCCAGGATAAACCTACACAGCCAAAGACAGGGAGATATTAATACTCAAGGCCATGATTATGAAAAGAGAATTCTTATGAGCATCACATCTTTCCACTACAACTCAAGTCTTGATAACTACAGTTTGAAACTCAAGGCTTAGGCTTGACACTTACTGCACGAACATTATATTACACTAATCATCATTAAAGTTCCACTATCGATAAGCTTGCAAATTTCTCAATTTTCCAGAGAATAATTATCATTGTTGAATCTTCCGATGATGTATGTAGTAATTTTATGAGGATATAGAAACCAAAAAAGACTAAAAGCAGAATTCTTCCAATAACACCTGTACTGTGCTGCGGGCAACACCATCCCACTTGTTATATGTGCCCCTGCTATTCTCTGTCCACTCTCCATAATCCATCCTGCAAAATATTGATTAATGAGAAGGTATTGAAACTTGAAAGCACATTCTCATATCCAGTAAGCGTGAGAGATATGCAGAAAAAAGGATGGCTAAAGGACAGGAAACAAATGCTTACCCGACAACAAAAAATGCATATCCACTCATGTGATAGGCGTGCATCTTGGTGTCATTGTTCTGTAGGATGACTTCCATAAATCCCCTATATGTTCCATTAATTACTGATGTTTCCATCCGAGGAGCTCCTGTAAGTGGCTTAGTGGGAAAATCAAGCTTATAAACTCGCTTCACTTTGAACCAGTCAGCAAGCCTAATTGGGGTGGAAGGATTAACAAATGATACCCCACTGAGAGTTGCCCGTCGTTTTCCATTAATCATTTCTGGTGGCTTATTTCTCACACATAAACTTCAGTCACATTGATTGACCCATATCTAAAAGAACCCTGTGGATTTGGACGAGCACCACTAGCAGATACATTCCATCTGCATAATTCAATGACAGAATACCCAAAAGTGAGTAAAGAATGAAGGTATGTAACCAACTCAAAAGAATTGGGGAATTCTAGGAAGAGACGTCAGACAGCCAAAACTTCAGTAAACAGTAGATTGTTTGATAACCCACATATGCACACCATTACCACAAACTTATCTATAAAATATAGAATGAAATATGGGCTTTTGTGTCAAGTTTTCCCATCAATGCAACCCCCATCCCCAAATCAAAAGCAACATTTTTTTTTATCAGAGTTTCTTCAGTGATGAGTGAAACGAAGAAACTGAACAAAGAACTAATCGAAAGTTTCCCATGCTTTGAATATGCCATAGTAAATCATATACAAAGAAATACCTCCATAATTAAGATATGAGAAACCAACAAAGAAAGTATCAATTTCCTAATAACAATGAGCTAATGCAAAAGAGAAGCCAACCTGATGGATCTTGCTTGGTTCATAGAGAAGGTTTTGTCAAATTCATCATTTGGTGCTTCTGGGAGGGGACCGTGTGCCTTTCCTTTGGAATTTGTATAGTGCAAGATGCCAACACCAGTAACTCTTTTCCATTGTGATTCATTCACAAACCTGGCGCTTGCTACGATGTAGTAATCAGTACTAGCATTTTGATCCATGGTTACTAAAAACGAATAAGATTGTCCTACGTGTATATCTAAGCTAGTATAGTTCTGCTGCACTGTATATGATCCCTCTGTCTCTGCTAGAAGCATATTATGGTTTTGGATCCTGAAATTCAGAGAAGTTGATATTCCAACATTGTGCACACGAATGCGATAAGTTTTCCCTGTCAAACATAATACAAATGTCAAGTTAGCAAGAGCAGTTCCACTATAAGCAAAAATTAGAAAGATGATATACGGAGTTTAAAAATTCATGTGTTCATCAACCTATAATAGTTAATGGAATGTTGAACACAGGCATACCAGCAATAGTTGCTCTCTTTTGTATTTTAAAAAGTCAAAAAATATAAATTTAAATTTGTGTCCAACTCAAAGCCGAACTTAAATATTTTAACAGAATGCCAAAAATTTTTGCATGACTTGGTATATTAATGTTGATAGCCCCATTTGCATTAGCGCTGGGCATCAACTCAGTTGATACTCCTGACATGATTTATCTAACAAGGAAATAACAATCACGTTGTTAAGCTATATGAAATATGCTGTCCCTCAAAATAAGTTAATAATGTAATATGTAAAATACCCACCTGGATGAACTTCAATTGTTTCATAATCAATGCCATCGGGCACAAGTGTAGTGTTATATTGGTAAGGGCCTTTCCCGTTAATCAGCACGCCATCTGGCATTCCTAGATCTTTCCCAGCATCAAGTGCCTTCCTCAGAGCCTAGAAAGAAAAATATTAACCAGCATCAAACATGTTATACTCTGTACTGTAATTCATACTTAAAACACCAAATTCCCATTATTTTCACAGCCACTTACTGTGTGGTTCCCCGTGTACCAATCACCAATCAAAATTATAATATCGCCATCTGGGGTATCAAAAGGAATTGGAATAATAGGCCGGTTATTTATAATAAAGCCACCAAAACCGCCTGATGCTCTCTGAAAATGGAGAGATGGAAAGTAAAAGAAACTCCCAATTTGGTCCTTAACCTGAAACTGGTAAGTCCAGTTCCACTTTGGAGGAATGGGACAATTGGTGCCCAAAACTCCATCTTGCCACGAACTACGCCTTTGTTGAATACCAGACCTGTCACACAATCAAAATTATAGTCATCACATGGTCTTACAATGATTTTTCTATATGAATTTACATCAAAATTTGAAGTAAATTTTACCAGTGGATAAGTAAACTTTCGTCTAATTTGTTTTTCACATTGACAACCACATTGTTATTAGTAGTCACATTTATAGTCGGACCTGGAAACTTCCCATTTACAGCAATAACCTGCAAAGCAATGCCAATACAGAAT
This sequence comes from Zanthoxylum bungeanum, assembly GCA_019454045.1. NCBI lineage: Eukaryota > Viridiplantae > Streptophyta > Magnoliopsida > Sapindales > Rutaceae > Zanthoxylum > Zanthoxylum bungeanum. Next base: position 25,440 of record SKCR01002725.1, read on the forward strand.
CACTAACTAGACCCTAATAGCTCTTCAACTTCATTTCAAAACTCAGTTAAAGCAGGGAAAAAAAAGGTGACACATTTTACAGATCTGAAGCAAAAAATTTGAACTTTAAGAAATTTAAAGCCAATCCATTTGCCATGAATGGAAATTAAACATACCCACATGCAAAAATTTACTAAAATAATTGAAGAAAAAAAATAGAGATCTAGAAAAAGAGACCTGTTGGGGCACGCCAAGAGGAGAAGCAGTGATATAAGAAACCTCAAAATCATAGAAAACAAACGGATCTGCAGCAAAACAGAAGCCCACAAGCAAGGCAATGTGGATAACAAACAAAGCTAAACCTCTATACAAAGTCATTTTATGAATCTCTTAGAACTTTGGGGGGGTCTTTTCAACAAATTTAGAGCAAAATTGATTCAGCTTTTTCTGGGGTATTACATTATCAGATAAAAAGAGAAAGAAAGAAGAAGAAACCAAAACCTCTAAAAAGTGTGTATGAGAGAACAGCTATATTTCACTTTGTTGGCTACTTGTGTGTGTCTGCATGAGCAGTTTTTTTGGGGCTTTGTTAAAGAAAACAAACTACTGTAAAAAGTCTAAAACAGAACACTTTTGGTTTGGTTATTGAGCGAGTAACCAAAATGATCCCAAGCTTTTGTCGGTCACCAGTTAACAACTCATGAGCATTTGCATGTTACAGTGACAGCTTATGGCCAGTTCCCACATGATTATAAAGTTCTTAGACAGATCCGAAGGAAGATTATTTTTTAGAGCAATGCTACTTTGACCAAAAACAACAGTTACAAAAATTTGACAAAATCCCAAAATAATGCCATTTCATTTAAGTTTAAACAAATCACAAATAAATAATTAATAGTTGTGTTTTGGTTTTTGTCAAAATTTTGTAACATTTTCTTTTGTCAAAGTATATTTCTCTTATTTTTAGGAAGAATAGTTCTAGATAGGTTGACATATTTACACCTATTACCAAAACTTTATTGGTACCCACTGAATTTTAAGCTTTTATTGAGCGAATTATTAACTAGAGGTGTTTTGATTGTGGGGACAAACGTAAGAATGAGTTGGGATTGTGAGATAGGGATTCGATGATATATATATATATATAGATATATATATATATATATATATATATATATATATATTGGAGATTAGTTTGTAGGGATGAAATAAATATATAGTAAAATATAGAATTTTTTTTTCAATTCACATAGACCTAGCCACCGGTTCAGTTCAGTTTCGAACCGGATGGTTCCCGGTTCCACTCTTGTGAAACCGAACTAGATATAATTGATTCGGTTCCGCTTCCACAAGAATGTGGAGCCGGGAACTGGAATCGAACCGGATGGTTCCGTTTCCAATTTTTTTTTAAATAATTTTAAAAAATAGATATTAAATTTTAAGTAAATTTATAATTTGATATTATTTTCAAATAAATATATAATTTTTTTTATTTGAATTTTATTAAATTAAATAAAAACTTAAATTTTGATTGGAGCCGTCCGGTTCCAACGGTTCGGCTAGGGTGGGAACCCTAACCTAATCGTACAAAACCGGATCCAGTTCCGACTCATTCCGGTTCGGTTCCGAATCAGAACGTGGCCGAGTCTAAATTCACACATTTGTCCACGTCAGTAATCAATTGAGTTTTTCCTTACAAATATATGAAGCTTTTATGTATTAGGTATTTATTTCAAAAATATATAGAAAATTAATTTAAAAAATATGAAAATTTATTAGCATAGCAAGAAATTTTGAGATTGAAATATTAGAATTTGGGGATAATAGTTATTATAAATTTTTTTTTTTTTTTTTTTTGTATATAATAAAATGCCAACACAAATTATCTAGACATAGTCAAAGTTGCATAGACACTTATGGCAGGTATTAAATTTAATTTTAGAATACTTTGTACTT
>SKCR01002726.1:0-27868 GCA_019454045.1 Zanthoxylum bungeanum
AGTCAACAAGTCAAAATTGCCATGTGTCGTGCCACATCATCATCAGCCAATCAGAAGTGACACGTGTCGCAATTCTACGGTGTGCTGATAGTCTCTTTCCCACGTGTCGCCACGTCGTCGCCACGTCACCGCTGCATCATTGCCACGTCAGCATCAATAATTGAGTTTCTAATCCTTATCTGACACGTGGCGGATAAGAATCTCAGTGACTAATCAGAAGCCGCCACGTGTCACAATAATTGAAGCCCAACTACCACGCCACGTGTCACCTTATCAGCTTATCCAGAATCTTCAAACAGATGAACCAGAGCGTGCCACGTCGACATTCTGGCGTAGCGACGCTGAAGGTCCTGGCGTCGCGACGCTGGAAGCCTACCAAGGCCTATAAATTGAGCTCGAGATTTCAGAATTCAGGGCACCACTCTCTCTTAAATTCTTTCTAAAGAGAGAGTTTCTCTCTCTAGATTCTTTTAGTTTTTAGTTTTTAGTTTTTAATTTTTAGTTTTGTAAATAGTTTAATTACGTTTTGTAATAATAGTAATTTAATTATTACTTTTTACTTTTTACAGTTTTTACTATTTACCATGAGGAGGTAAATTCCCCAGCTATGGTGAAAGGTAATTCTTTTACTGTTACTATTTAGATTAATCTCCCTTAAAAATAATATATTCACTATTTAAAATATTGACTTAAAAAGGATACAGCCAGATTGGTCGGTTGGTAATTCATTTTAATCTGGTTTAAACCTGACTAATAAAGGATACCGCCAGATTGGTCGGTTGGTAATTTAATTTTGGTTCCGCCTTTATGGCTGGTTGGACTTAATTTGACTTAATCAGGATACTGCCTATATGGTCGGTTGGTAATATTATCATAAATTATATATTATTTTATAGGAGATATCTAAATTAGTAGTAGTAAAAGTAATTCCTTTTACCTTAGTATTTTATTTTATTTTACTTTTCAGTTTTACTTTATGTCTTTTACTTTTCAGTATTTTTATTTTATGTCTTTTCTTTTAAGTTGTTACTAGCCCTAGTTATGTGTTAGTTATATGGGTTGTGATGAATTCTAATATCACCGGTTTATAAAGGGTTATTTTATAGTTTGGGTAATTTAAGGTTTACTTATTAAGTCTTAAGCTTAATGCTTCTTGTTTTGATCACTATAAGATTGATGTGGTAAATCTAGAATGAACTAGACATAGGGATTTTAGGTTTCAGCCTTAGACTTAATAGCCCAAGATCTTCCTTGAGGATAGATACCCTTTAATAGATTTCCTTACAGGATAGGAATATACCTGTCGGGCGGGGGTAGCCATAATTGGAACTTAAACTTAATGAATCCAGATAATTTGGTTGACATATACATATGGTTCAATTGGGTTAAACTGGGTATTTGCGTCTGACCATCGACAGAGGCTTTTGCATAATTTAGTGTTCTAGGTAGTTAGTAAACTGATTTATTACACAAACATAAAATAATCACTTCATCTTTTAAAAGATAATAGAAGGATTCACAACCCTAGATCTTTGTGTCTTTTGTTATTTTCCTTAGTATTTTATTTTGTCTTTTATTTATATATTTATTTGTAAAACCACTTTCAACCAATCAAACAATCATTCTCTCCACCCTCAATTAGATATTTGTAAATAAATAGATTCAATAATTAATAACAATAGTATGAATTAAGTCCTCGTGGGATCGATATTTTTATACTACTTGAACGATACGTGCGCTTGCGTTATACGTGTGTGTTACGCCGGTCAACATACGGACATGAGCTAAAATTGAAAAGTTTATAATATTCAGTGCTCTAGTTTAATTGGAGGAAAATCTCAAAAAGCAATGGAGTAAAAAAAAAACGTCTGAGATCCGAGTTATTAAGTCTGTAAGGGTGTTTTAACACCTAGTGCCCTAAAGCCAACTGGTTTGGGAGTCACTGGCCCAAAGCTCGCTATATGGATCAAAGATGCTGCAAAAAATATATATATCTAAGTCTGAGTAATTAAGTCCGTAGGGGTGTCTTAACATCTGCTGCCTTAAAGCCAACTGGTTGGGAGCCACCGACTCAAAGCTCGCTACATAGACAGAAGATATTGTATATAAATAAAATAAAAATCAAAAATCAAAGAAAAAATCAGAAAATTTATTCCATTGCTGCAAAAAGGTGTGAATTCTGATAAAACTTTAGGACAAAAATATTACTCTCTTATCAACTGCACTTGTGACTGTTGTGGGCAAAAATGAGTTGATTAATATTTTTTCGGCTGTGCATATGGAGAATGGTAGATATAATCGGAGAATTTACTTATTCAGTAATTTAGAAAGAAAGAAAACAACTAGTAACTTGGAGTATAAGTTTCACCTGATTAGTCACTAACTTATTTATTCTCTTTTCGCTTGTCTTTTTGCTTTTGTGTGCATTAGTTTCACTACATTTTTACTTTTGTAAAATGTTTGTGGGTATCATTGCTGTAAACCCTCACGAGACTACAGCTCGTCCACTAGGGACACCTAGAGGTTTAAAGGCTTGTTGCATATGTTAAATGCAATCGTGATCCCTACGAAAGTGGCTTAATTTAATTTTAATTGTTTCTTGTATTTTATTTTGTTGTTTTGCTCGAGGACTAGAAAAAATGTTAGGTTTGGGGGTGTGATGAGCGGAAAATATATCAATATTTACCGCCCCTTTTACTTAATATTTGTTTTAGTTTCTCGGGTTTAATGAACGTTTTGATGTGTTTTAATTTTTTGGAGATAAAATATTATTGGTACCCAATGAAATCATTAAGGACCAAATGTGGGTCAAATAAGAGCAAAAATTGGACTTGACATATTAATTTTGGAGATTGAAAACTTGAAAGGGCGTTTCAACGAAGTGCAGTTTTGGAAATTCCAATTTTGCGCATTTGTCGTATTTTGGTCATAACATTTTACTCCGATATCGGATTGAGCGGATTCAAGTTCCAGATTAAAGAAGACACAAAGCTCTACAATTCGGAAAGACAAAATAATTTCGAATTCTGAAGATTCATGCCCGAAATTGATGAACCATCCAGAAGTGTATTGTGTGTAATTATTAAAGTCATTTTCAAAGAAAAAATAAATTAATAAATAAATAATAAAAATTATCAAATCACCACCAAACATGATAATTAATTAGTGGAGCAATTAATAATGGATTTGTTGTGGATGATTTGATGGAGGTAAAATTTTGCCTATAAATACCAAGACATTTCATTGTAAATTCATATTTTCTTCTAAGGAATTCCGTAAGACTACTAAGAATATTGTATCTTGTTTGTTTATTTACAGCTTTCAGTAATTAATTTCCGCTTTCGCAATTTCTTTTCTTTACTTTTCAGTTTTTACTTTCCGCAATTTAATTTTACGCACAGTACTTTTCTTTCTTTAATTTTCAGTTTTTACTTTTCAGTAATGAGGAGGTAACTCCCCTTTGCTGGGGTAAAAGGTAAAACTTTTATTACTAATATTTAGATTAATCTCCATTAGTTAAATATATAAACTAGTTAAAACCTGACTTAACGAGGATACCGCCATAATGGTCGGTTGGTAATTATTTAAATTGGTTTTAACCTGACTAAACTGGATACCGCCTGATTGGTCGGTTGGTAATTAATTATTAATTTAACTTAATCTGGATACCGCCTATATGGCTGGTTGGTAATTATCATGCAAAGTTAATATATTATATTAAGTGAGATATCTAAAATAGAAGTAATAAAAGTGGATCCTTTTACCTCATCATTTTCTTTTATTATACTTTTACTTTATTTACTTTTTAGCAATTTACTTTCAGCATTTACTTTTCAGCAATTTACTTTCAGCAATTTACTTTCAGCATTTACATTTCAGTAATTAACTTTCAGCATTTACTTTTCAGCATTTAATTTTCAGTATTTAATTTCAGCATTACTTTCCGTCATTTACTTTTCAGCAATTTACTTTTCAGCATTTTACTTTAGGTCTTTTATTTTATTTAAGTTTTTACTAGCCCTAGTTATGTGTCGTAACTAAATTTTTTATCTGGGGTTGTGATGAATTCTAATATCACCGGTTTATAAGGGGTTATTTTATAGTTTGGGTAATTTAAAGGTTTACTTATTAAGTCTTAAGCTTAATGCTTCTTGTTGTCTCATCACCAATAATATTGATGTGGTAAATCTAAAATAAACTTTACAAAGGAATTTTAGGTTTCAGCCTTAGACTTAATGCCCACGATCTTCCTTGAGGATAGATAACCCTTTACTAGATTTCCTTACATGATAGACATATACCTGTCAGCGGGGGGGGGGTAGCCATAATTGGAACTAAACTTAATGAATCCAGATAATTTGGTTGACATAGACATATGGTTCAATTGGGTTTAAACTGGGTATTTGCGTCTGACCATCGACATAGGCTTTTGCATAATTTAGTGTTCCAGGTTAGTCATCCGATTTATTACACAACCATGAATAACCACTTCATCTTTTAAAAGATATTAGAAAGATTCACAACCTAATATTTTTTAATATTGAATTTTCTTAACCTACTTTTATGTAATTTTATTTACTTGTTTTTAAATTTAGAATCATCACTATTTCAAATCAATCAATCAATATGTTAGATACTAGTAATCATTTGACCTCATAAAATTAATAGATTTGGTATTAAGTCCTCGTGGGATCGATACTTTTTATACTACTTGAACGATACGTACGCTTGCGTTATACATGTGTGTTTACGCTGGTCACCTGTGGAGCCTGAAGATAAAGCGTCTTTTGCACTGAAAAAGCCAATTCTTGCTCTACAAACAACAGAAGATAAAAAGTTCCACCAGCTCAACGAATTGGAGGAATTTCACAATCAGCCTTTTAAGGATGCCAAATTATACAAAGAAAAGGCCAAGAAGAGACATAATGAGAAGTTAGTGTGCATATAATTGGAACCAGAGCAGAATGTACTGTTAAACAAATCAATGGTGAAATTCTTCTGATGGAAGCCAAAATCACAGTGGTCAGGTCCATTTGTGATCACCAAGGTTTTACCAGACATAGCCGTTGAGATACATGATCCTGACTCCAACAAAACTTTCAAGATTAAAAAAAAAAGTTTGTTAAACACTACTGGGGAGAATCATTTGAGCGACAAAAAGAAAGTGTCACACTTTCAGATCCAGCTTAATGTTCAAGAAGTCACGTCTAGCTGATGACGTTTAAACTTAGCGCTCGCAGGGAGGCAACCCATGCAATTTGTGTATTTATTGTGATCTGGTGTGTTTTATTTTTTGTGTTTAATTTTTGCAGGTTAAGTCATTTCAGGATGGAAGAAGTTCTCGTAAATCTTCACAAGCAATTTCCTTATCTCCCTTAAAAATCTGTGATGAAAGTTTTCAAAGTTCGTTTGGAACGGATGAGGTTACTGATGATCAAAGGTATTCCTACTGACATTCGTTGGATTATTGAAGCACGGGTCCGATTGGCAGGTGAGTCTTCTGACTCTTTTATTTCACATCTGCCTGGTTTATGAAGGAGCACATATGCTAAAAAAAGAAAAGCCAAAAGAATGTGTTTTGTTATAAATGTGCTCGTATGCTTTATGATACTCGTTGTTGTTCTTTAGGAATAGTGTCTGATAACCGCAAAGATAAGATTAATTTCATTAGGGATGGCTTGAGTAAGGAGTCTTTGGATGATATATCTAAAACTCTTGAGACGCATCCCATTGGATATGTGTATCACGAAATTCGTTATGTATATGCACAATTTCAAAAAGAAAGACAACAGTTAAGTCTCGAGAATCTGACTCAAAAAGACCATGTTTGCCAATTTATAAGAAAATTGGATGGGAATCTTTTCCCTGACGCATAGATGTCAATCAAGCCGCTACTTTTCTTGTACATATTATATCTCTTTGTCTTTTCCTGATAATTGTGATTTGTTTTGTTGTTTTCTTTTATTTTCTCCGACAGGATCCAGACCTTTTTTACTATCACGATTTATTGTTAACTAATAATTGTCATTTGGCAGGTACTAGTGCTATTATCTTACTCACCCTTTTCAGGTGTTATAAATTCAACTCATCATTGCACTTTTGAAGACATCCAGAGTAGTAAAACATGGAAGCCACTTCAAGAAGACGAGTTGAAAACATTTGTGTGTTTTGCGGTACTAGTGTTGGTACTAAGCCACAATACGTAGAAGCAGCACATGAATTGGGGCGAGTCTTAGCTGCAAGGAATATGCACTTAGTATATGGCAGAGGCAATCTTGGACTAATGGGGATCATTTCAAAGGCCGTACAGGAAGGAGGCAGTCACGTTTTGGGAATCATTCCAAAACCCTTGGCAGAGGCAAATCTTATTGAACCATCAAACAGAGAATAGCTAATTGTGTCAGGTATGTCTGAATGACTGGTAGAAATGATTAACCGTGCGGATGCTTTTATTGCTTTGCCAGGTGGCGTGGGTACATTGGAGGAAATTTTTACAGTGTTATCTTGGCGAACCTGAACATACACCAGAAACCGCTTGGGCTGTTTAACGTTGAAGGATTTTATGATTTTCTTTGTGTGTTTCTTGATAATGCTCGGAGAAATGGGTTCGTGTCAAAACCTATGAAATAACTCCTCTATACTGCCAGAACTGTTCCGGATCTAAAACCAAATCTTAGCCATTAACCCAAAACTTAGCCTATGACCCAAAATTGACCCATCCTTTCAAAGATAAATTGGTCTGAGGACGATCATGGTAAGAGGCATCGGATTAATCTGGATCTTAACCTTTAATTTCCTGTAGAATTTTAGCTAACCAGGTATTATCTTCTAAACTCTTCTTCTACTGTTTAAGATATTGGGGACAATGTCTCATCTAGGTTTGGGGGAGGGAATTAGTTGATCAGTACATTGTTTTTAGTATGTGTGTTGTTTTTATTTTTAGTCCAAAATTTTTCGAAAAATACAAAAAAATTGAAAAATTTTCAAAATCACAAAAATATTTTACGTTTTTGTTCTTTTTTTAGTTTGACTAAAAAGGTGAAATTGGTAAGAGATAGCTGAGTAAGGAGTTTCCACTCCTGAGACGTATCTCAAACCTATTTCGGAACAAGTTAGTTTTTGTTTATTTCATTTTAAATTATTTAATTTGAAATTCTTCATAAAACTAACTAAAATGGATCTTCATATGCTCAGTTGGCAGATATTATCAACATGCATTGTAACATACGGACATGAGCTAAAATTGAAATGTTTGTAATATTTAGTGCTCTAGTTAATTGGAGGAAGCATCTCAAAAAGTGATGGAGTAAAAAAAAATCTGAGATCCGAGTTATTAAGTCTGTAAGGGTGTTTTAACACCTAGTGTCCTAAAACCAACTGGTTTGGGAATCACTGGCCCAAAGCTCGCTACATGGATCAAAGATGCTGCAAAATATATACATATATCTGAAGTCTGAGTAATTAAGTCCGTAGGGGTGTCTTAACACCTGGTGCCCTAAAGCCAACTGGTTTGGGAGCCACCGACCCAACACTCGCTACATAGATGGAAGATATTGTATATAAATAAAAAAAATCAAAAATCAAAGAGAAAAATCAGAAAAATTATTCCATTGCTATAAAAAGGTGTGAATTCTGATAAAACTTTAGGACAAAAAATATTACTCTCTTATCAACTGCACTTTTGACTGTTGTGGGCAAAAATGAGTTGTTTAATATTTTGTTGGCTGTGTATATGGAGAATGGTAAATATAATCAGAGAATTTACTTATTCAGTAATTTAGAAGGAAAGAAAACAACTAGTAACTTGGAGTAGAAGTTTCACCAGATTAGTCATTAACTTCTTTATTCTCTTTCACTTGTCTTTTTGCTTTTGTGTGCATTAGTTTCACTACCTTTTTACTTTTGTAAAATGTTTGTGGGTATCATTGCTGTAAACCCTCACGAGACTAAAACTCGTCAACTAGGGACACCTAGAGGTTTAAAGGCTTGTTGCATACGCTAAATGCAACCGTAATCCCTACGAAAGTGGCTTAGTTAAATTTTATTTTAAAGATGTTTATGTTATTTTACTCTATGATTTGCTCGAGGACTAGCAAAATGTTAGGTTTGGGGGTGTGATGAGTGGTAATTATATCACTATTTCCCACTCATTTAACCTAATATTTTGTATAGTTTCTTGAGTTTTGTGAATATTTTGATGTGTTTTGTGTTATTTTGTAGATAAATAAAGTTTCAGGACTCTCTGGAGGTGATTTAGGCCAAAATAGTGAAAATTGGACAAAAGGGCATTTTGGAAATTGCGCGCGTCGCGACGCCTAACATGCACCAAAACTTGCTAACGTTGCGCCAGGTCCACAAATTAAAATCTGAGAGAAATTTGACTTTGCTAACGTACATCATGCCACGTGTCACCATCACAGCCGATCTGCTAACGTGTGCCGTGCCACGTGTCATCATCCTAAGGTGCCGATAGTCGCCATCGTCATGTGTCGCCACGTGTCACTCCACGTGTCTGCCATGTCATCATCCATATCACTGGTTGACCGAGTCAAAGTGTCATATCATCACCATGTCATCATCAGCCAATCATAGTGTGCCACATGTCATCATTCTATAGTGCCGACAATCTATTTCACCACGTGTCGCCACGTCAGCGCCATGTGTCGCCACGTCAGCAACAATTATTGACTCAATTATCTGAATGACTCGTGGCGGATAAGAATCTGAAATCAGCCAATCAGAAGCTGCCACGTGTCACAATAATTGAGCTCCATCCACATTGCCACGTGTCACATTATCACCTTATCCAGAATCTGAAGCTGACGAACCAGAAGCTGCCACGTCGACAAAACGGGCGTCGCGACGCCGACCCCCTACTGACGCCTATAAATAGAGCTCGAAATTTCAGTTACAGAAGTATATTTCTCTCTGAATTCTCTTATGTAAGTAGGGAGTTTTCTATCTAGTTTCTTTTAAATTTTAGTATTGTAATTAATTTTAATTACTTTCTGTAATTTACTTTCTTTACTTTTTACAATTTTTACTATTCACCATGAGGAGGTAACTTCCCCCAGCTATGGTGAAAGGTAATTCTTTTACTGTTACTATTTAGATTAATCTCCCTTAAATATAATATATTAATTATTTAAAATATTGACTTAAAAAGGATACCGCTATATTGGTCGGTTGGTAATTCATTTTAATCTAGTTTAAACCTCACTAATCAAGGATACCGCAAGATTGGTAGGTTGGTAATTAAATTTTCTTACCGCCTATATGGCAGAATTATTTTGATTCCGCCTTTATGGCTGGTTGGACATAATTTGACTTATCAGGTTACCGCATATATGGACGGTTGGTAAAATAATCATAAGTTAATATATTATATTAAGGGAGATATCTAAGTAGTAAATTGTAAAAGTTGATCCTTTTCCCTTAGCATTTTATTTTATTGTAATTTACTTTTCAGCTTTTACTTTACCGCAATTACTTTTCAAGCATTTTTACTTTATGTCTTTTACTTTCAAGTTTTTACTAGCACTGGTTATTTGTTGTAACTATATTAGATATCTGGGGTTGTGATGACCTTTAATATCACCGGTTTATAAGGGGTTATTTTATAGTTTGGGTAATTTAAAGGTTTACTTATTAAGTCTTAAGCTTAATGCTTTTTGTTGTCTAATCACCAATAAGATTGATGTGGTGAATCTAAAATAAACTTGACAAAGGAATTTTAGGTTTCAGCCTTAGACTTAATAGCCCACGATCTTCCTTGAGGATAGATAACTCCTTAATAGATTTCCTTACAGGATAGACATATACATATCGGGTGGGGGTAGCCATAATTGGAACTTAAACTTAATGAATCCAGATAATTTGGTTGACATAGACATATGGTTCAATTGGGTTAAATTGGATATTTGCGTCTGACCATCGACAGAGGCTTTCGCATAATTTAGTGTTCCAGGTTAGTAAATCGATTTATTACACAAACATGAAATAACCACTTCATCTTTTAAAAGGTATTAGAAATATTCACAACCCTAGATAGTTTTTAATATTGAATTTTCTTAAACCTACTTTTGTGCAATTTTATTTACTTGTTTTTAAATTTAGAATCATCATCATTTCAAATCAATCAATCAACATGTTAGATACTAGTAATCATTTTACCTCATAAAATTAATAGATTTGGTATTAAGTCCTCGTGGGATCGATACTTTTTATACTACTTGAACGATACGTACGCTTGCGTTATACGTGTGTGTTTACGCCGGGCAGAGATAAAAACTTTTACACAAGAGTCGAGGGAAACATTTTACCAATGTTGGGAGAGATTTAAAAAAACTGCTAAATGTTTGCCCATATCAGGGGTTTGAAACATTTAGGTTGGTTTCCTACTTCTACGAGGGTTTAACACTCCAAAGTAGACAAGTAGTGGAGGTTGTTTGCCCATATCACGGGTTTGCCATATACTAGGTGCATATTCCTTTCAGATATGACTATACCCAATTCATGTGCTGCTGTAACAAATTCTGGCTTAGAACCAACACTAGTACCACAAAACACACAGATGTTTACAACTCGTCTTCTTGAAGTAGCTTCCATTTTTTTTTTATGTATTTCTTTCTCAAATCTAGATGCTTTCAAGAGTGCAATGATAAATTGAATTTATAGAACCTGAAAAGGGTGAGTAATAATAGCACTAGTATCTTCCCAATGGCGATTCTTAGATAAACAATAAAAGAAATCATGAAAGGTCAAAAGTCTGTATCCTGTCTGCGAAAATAAAGATAATTACAACAGAAAAGCAAATCAAATCAATTATTAAGGCAACGGAATTATGTATGCAATACGCCACTCGATTGGTATATAAATTCATTAGGATGCGTCTCAAGAATTCATTCTTTACTCAGCCATCACTAAAGAGTTAGCTCTGATCTTTGTGATAGCCAAACATCATTCCTCCTATTTTAAATGCTCTGTTTGTGCTTTTCCCTTAAAATATCACACAAAATTAAAAACTCTATAACATGTATTCACAAAATATGAAAACAAAAATTACAATAAATTACATGGGTTGCCTCCCTGCTAGCGCTAAATTTTTCATCTTCAGCCAGACGTGACTGAAATCCATATGTCAATGAGGTTTCAGCTTGGTCTTGGATGTCCGATTAAAGACAATCCCGTGAGCATTGCTTTTGAAGGGTCTCTTCCAACAGTAAAGTGGAAGAAAGAATTTTGTCTCATTCAGTGCTTGTGCCACCTTTCTAAACTTTATTGCTCAAGTGGTTCCTGAAAAGAAAGAAATAAAATCATGAGGTCTCGTATGGTGCTTGACTTTGAATGGGAGTTCCATTCTGTCAAGCTTCTAGGCGATGTCTTTAATTTGTACTCCCCAAAACAATGATATTTCTCCTAAATGTATGAAATCTTCAAAATGGTCAGTCATTTTCTCCTTCATTAGCTCTGCTTCTTGCTCCACCTTTTCTTCAGAGATATATTTTAAAATTTCATCGTTCAGCTCTTCATCTGTCATCTATGAAATGCATGCTCCATAAGTGTTAACCTGAGGATGTAAAAATACGTCTGATTTTAGGTCTTCATCCTTTGTGGTTGATATGACTATCTCAGGTAGATATTCTTCAAACATTTGTGTGATGGAAGTTCCAAGTTCTTCATTTTGAGGATACAAAATTTCATCCTCAATTTTTTTGGCACAAAAGACTCTGCTTCTTCATCTTCGTCAGAGTCTGAATAATAAAAATCAAATTGAGACTTTGTTAGTTCGGGCTCCTGAAATGATACCTTAGATTCATGATATTGCTCAGCCTCCTCCCCTGCTAAAGTGTCATCGTGAAATGCTTGGTAATCGAAGGCTTTGTCAGTTTCATCTGAAAATGCTCCTTGATGTATATAGCTCTGGTTTTCTGTTAATTGTCTAATTTGATCTGTCATTCTCTGTATGGATTCCGTTTGACTATGAAATTATGCATCAAATTGAGCTTCATGTTCCCCGAGCCAATATTTGAGCATGTGAATCATTTGATCATCCTCTGATGGTTCTGGTTCTTGATGAAGATCGTAGATGGATGGTGGATAAGATGGAAAATGTGGTTCAATGAAATATGTTGGTTCTTCGTACCTTGAATGATTCTGATAATTCTGCCACTCTGAATTGTAGTAGTGGTTTATGCTCGGGTAGTTACCATCACATATCTCGCATCTCCACATTGTATTCTGTTGAGCAAATGTAGTACTGCTTGTTTCTGACATCTGGTGATAGTTATTGGGCTGAACAACAGGCCTGAGAAAACCGGACTGTTGCTTGCTAATTTGGGATGTATCTTCACCTCGTAGAACTCGTAATTCATTTATCACCCAATTAAGATCCATGTCAACCACCTGAAAAATAAAAGATGGAAATAAAAATTACATATAAAAAGAAAATTAAATACAAGTAATTACATGGCTTCAAAATTAATAACTTAAGAAAAATAAGTCCCCGGCAACGGCGCCAAAAACTTGACCGGTGCAATCCCACGCGTATAACGCAAACGCATGTATCGTTCAAGTAGTATAAAAATATCGATCCCATGAGGACTTAATTCCTACTATTGTTATAAATTATTGATACTATTTATTTACAGGTATCTAATTAAAGGGAGAAGAGAATGATTGCTTGATTGGTTGGTTGAATGTGATTTACTAAATAAATAATAAACTACCTAAAAGAAAATACTAAGGAAAATAAACAAAAGACACAAATATCTAGGGTTGTGATTACACACAATATTATTCTAATGAGGAATTAATTCTTTTATATATGTGTAATAAATCAGTTTGCTAACCTGGAACACGAAATTATGCAAAAGCTTATGTCTATGGTCAGATATAAATACCAAGTATAACCCAATTAATCATATGTCTATGTTAACCAAGTTACCTGAATTCCTTAAGTTCAAGTTGTTGGTTTCTAATTAGGTCCAAGGATCATCAAACAAGCAAGAAAAACGCATGAATACTTCAAGGAGTTAGGCGGAATACATACTCACATTGAATGGTTTGATGCTAGGAAGAACAAAACCACTTGTCCTCCTCCATGAAGCTCGGTTTTGTGCTCCTTGAGCTGTTGTGATGCTCGGTGGGGGGCTGTTTTCGCTCCTCCAAAATCGGCCATGAGAGACCTCCATGGAAGCTCAAAGCTTCAAGCTCCAAAAATAAATCCAAGCTCATGTGTTAGTTTCCCTATCACCATAATATAACCCAAGGTGTGCTAGCACTTCTCCTTCTTCTTCATGTTCGGTCAAACCAGAAATTTTGAGAAGAAATTTGGCTCAAAGCCGAGAGAGGGAGAAGAGAGAAAAAGAGGGAAAATGGTTTCTCAAAGTCCGTATGCAAGAGAGAGAGAAAATGTAGGTTAAGAATAAAAAAGTGTGTATTTAGTTTATATATTTTCAAAAAATAATAAACCATTTACCAAATTTCTACTTTTCCTTAAATGCAAAAGTCAAAAAGCAAAAGTCATTATTGCTTTTCAACTACCACATCAATCACTCAAATCAAGTGACAACTTGTCACATCACTCAAAGTGACATTTGATTTGACGCTTGATGTGACTAGCGATTTGACGTTCGATTTGACTAGCGTGCCGCACTCGAATTCGAATTGTGAATGCGCTCGCAAATAATCCAGGGTTCGGGTTCGCTAATTCCAAATTAACGAATTTTTCTTCGCGTCGTAATTAAATGATTACGCCTAGCGAAATCACTATTCAGGTGGCTAACGAATTAATTCTAAATTAATTCGTTCGCCCGAATCAAAATCTAATTTCAATTCCGCGTCGAAATCCAATTTCTAATAATATATCAAATATATTATTTTATCGATTAATTCCAAATTAATCGTTCTCTCTCTTTAATTAATATTTTATCCCAGATAAAATATCTATGTAATTAATCCCAGATTAATTTTCTCTCTCTTCTAATTAATCCCAGATTAATAAAGTGCGAGTTATACGTCATCGGTGAATCTTCGGGAAGCGACCCATGAGATCCCCGGATATGTTGGCAGTAAATACGGTTATCGGACTATCCGAACACGTAAGTACCTCGTACTACATTTGTACCGATTTACAAGACAAGGTTGGCTTCTAGCAAAGCGCCAAACCTACCCAATCCTCCAGAAATATCCTTATAGGAATATGTGATCTATATCAAGCGTAGTATACCGAAGTATTGCGTATTTCTGTCCAGTATCGAATGTTCACGTGCTAGGCCTGGGGCTGGAGTTGTGTCTGCCCCGTACGAAGCACATATCGGATGTCTGGTAACTAGTCTCTATAATCGGATATACATGACCTTGTCATAATATCCCGATAGCTCGAGCATTTAAGAGAACAAGTCATGTATCCTATGTGACCATCATCTCCATATGACTGGAGTGATACTTCCGTCTTAACATCACACCCAACACACTACGATTCTCAATATATCCAGCATTGGCGTACACAGAACCAGTTAAAGCCCTGGACGACCTCAACTAAAGTATATTGATTATCGTAAGTATTAGCGGTGCAAGTCTCAGGTTAAGACCAAATACACCTACACTGATTGCAGACTCCCATAGACACATAGTCATACTACCAATGGGATTCCGCGGGGGGTCTATCCAGAGCGAATATGTTTCCCGTACCATCGGTAAAACACAACCTCCTATTACACTTGCATGAGTATCCTATACCCAAATATATGAGAACTATGCCATTGTGCCCTCAAAAACACGCACAAGTGTAATACTATGTTAACCAAGTTACCTGAATTCCTTAAGTTCAAGTTGTTGGTTTCTAATTAGGTCCAAGGATCATCAAACAAGCAAGAAAAACGCATGAATACTTCAAGGAGTAAGGCGTAATACATACTCACATTGAATGGTTTGATGCTAGGAAGAACAAAACCACTTGTCCTCCTCCATGAAGCTCGGTTTTGTGCTCCTTGAGCTGCTGTGATGCTCGGTGGGGGGCTGTTTTGGCTCTTCCAAAATCGGCCATGGGAGACCTCCATGGAAGCTCAAAGCTTCAAGCTCCAAAAATAAATCCAAGCTCATGTGTTAGTTTCCCTATCACCATAATATAACCCAAGGTGTGCTAGCACTTCTCCTTCTTCTTCATGTTCGGTCAAACCAGAAATTTTGAGAAGAAATTTGGCTCAAAGCCGAGAGAGGGAGTAGAGAGAAAAAGAGGGAAAATGGTTTCTCAAAGAAACCGTATGCAAGAGAGAGAGAGAAAAGGTAGGTTAAGAATAAAAAAGTGTGTATTTAGTTTATATATTTTCAAAAAATAATAAACCATTTACCAAATTTCTACTTTTCCTTAAATGCAAAAGTCAAAAAGCAAAAGTCATTATTGTTTTTCAACTACCACATCAATCACTCAAATCAAGTGACAACTTGTCACATCACTCAAAGTGACATTTGATTTGACGCTTGATGTGACTAGCGATTTGACGTTCGATTTGACTTGCATGCCGTACTCGAATTCGAAATGTGAATGCGCTCGTAAATAATCCAGGGCTCGGGTTCGCTAATTCCAAATTAACGAATTTTTCGTCGCGTCGTAATTAAATGATTACGCCTAGCGAAATCACTATTCACGTCGCTAACGAATTAATTCTAAATTAATTCGTTCACCCGAATTAAAATCTAATTTCAATTCCGCGTCCAAATCCAATTACTAATAATATATCAATATATTATTTTATCGATTAATTCCAAATTAATCGTTCTCTCTCTTTAATTAATATTTTATCCCAGATAAAATATCTCTGTAATTAATCCCAGATTAATTTTCTCTCTCTTCTAATTAATCCCAGATTAATAAAGTGCGAGTTATACGTCATCGGTGAATCTTCGGGAAGCGACCCATGAGATCCCCGAATATGTTGGCAGTAAATACGGTCGTCGGACTATCCGAACACGTAAGTACCTCGTACTACGTTTGTACCGATTTACAAGACAATGTTGGCTTCTAGCAAAGCGCCATGCCTACCCAATTCTCCAGAAATATCCTTATAGGAATATGTGATCTATATCAAGCGTAGTATACCGAAGTATTGCGTATTTCTGTCCAGTATCGAATGTTCACGTGCTAGGCCTGGGGCTGGAGTTGTGTCTGCCCCATACGAAGCACATATCGGATGTCTGGTAACTAGTCTCTATAATCGGATATACATGACCTTGTCATAATATCCCGATAGCTCGAGCATTTAAGAGAACAAGTTCTGTATCCTATGTGACCATCATCTCCATATAACTGGAGTGATACTTCCGTCTTAACATCACACCCAACACACTACGATTCTCAATATACCCAGCATTGGCGTACACAGAACCAGTTAAAGCCCTGGACGACCTCAACTAAAGTATATTGATTGTCGTAAGTATTAGCGGTGCAAGTCTCAGGTTAAGACCAAATACACCTACACTGATTGCAGACTCCCATAGACACATAGTCATACTACCAATGGGATTCCACGGGGGGTCTATCCAGATCGAAGTTGTTTCCCGTACCATCGGTAAAACACAACCTCCTATTACACTTGCATGAGTATCCTATACCCAAATATATGAGAACTATGTCGTTGTGCCCTCAAAAACACGTATAAGTGTAATACTAGTCTTTTACGTATTTATCGATGTCCAATCTCGATAATACTCTGACTAGGGATATTTAATGATTTATCCTACGTGGACTGATATTGTCTCATATCATTCTCTGTCCAGGAACAAATCATAGGGACCTCTCATATTTATATATCTAGGTGATCTAATCACAAATGATAAGAGTGCAATCTCCTTTGTCACATAGTTAATTTGTACAACAACACCCTGATCTGTACAAATAGTGACGATATGGGTCATAATTGTCCAACAATCTCCCACTTGGCCTATAGCCAGTCACTCGAGTCTCTGACACCCGAACTATGTACGGTTGGCTCAAATTGCTGAGAAAAGCTTTCATCAGCGGATTTCCATGATTATCGTCTGATGCGATTTATTCGATCATCACATCGCCACGATGTATGATCCGAACGAATCAGATGAATATCGAAGTATGTATCTGGATCGTTGATGAGACCATTAATTCTTTAGCATGTGCTGACGCTTAGCTCAGCTGCTAACTGAACTATATCTAATCTAATTAGATATGTTATTGACCCAGATGGCTTCTATTGCTGCTTCAGCTGCTGTAATTAACCCGCATTTGTTGTTTATTTGGTAACAGTATCTTGCTTGGAATATTTCCAGCTCACTGTATCGTTATTCAAACTGTATAGTACCGTTGCGACTTTTAGTCGTCTTTATCGGTTATAGGAAACTTGCTACAGTGATCCCAGTCACTTCAAGTTCTCCTTCTCCATAGACTAAGACAATATCCTTAGTTCTCTAAGATACTAACGGATGTTCTTAACATCAATCCAGTGAATATCACTCGGATTGGCCTGTTTGTGAATCCATATGCTCAAAGCGTATGTGAAACCAGGTCATGTACATTTTTCAATGTATGGTTTCTCGGAGAGTATTTCGAAAGCCAAGCTTTCGCCGATAGTTATTTTATGGGAATATCATTTCCAAGAAATGATATGTTATCATTATTTTATATAGGACAGCCACTGTCAGTGCGCTCCCACTAACCCTCTTATATACACAAGAATCATTTCGTTTTAAATTAACTCATAAATCATTATGATTACATCAAAACGATAATTCCAAGAACCTAATGCTTGCTTCAATCCAAACATGGATCGAATAACCTGCAAACCTAGTTTGCTTGTTATGGTTCGACAAAACCGTCAGGATGTTGTAAACATCCTCCGAAAGGTTTCCGTTAAGGAAAGCGGTTTTGGCATTCAGCTGCCACATTTCATGAATGAAACATGCAGCATTAGCAAGCATTATCCAAATGGATTTACCATGGCAACAGATAAAAGGTTTCGTCGTAATCAACACAATGTTGATAACTCTACCTTTTCGCTACAAGCCTAGCTTAGTATGTTGGTATGTTGCCATCCATGTATGTCTTCCTTGAAGACTTATAGTACCAATAGGCACAATGCCTTGTGGTACATCAACTAGTGTCTAAACATAGTTGGTATACATGGTACCACTTCTGACTTTATAGCACTTTGCCATAATAGGGAGTCGATACCTTGTATCACTTCAGTTGGTGTTCCTCAATAAGATAGACATCTTTATGAGGTGAGATCAGAAATCCATACCCCAGGTTGTTTTCTGATTCTTTCCGACCTACGTTGTTCTTGTGTATTTGAAGATTATTGGTAATACTCTCATCCTTGATGAACTATTTGTGTTCCATTAGGACTCGGTGCCAGGAATAGTATTACTCTGATTTTCATCGAGTTTTACTATCCTCCCACTTACCACTGCATATCGGTATTCCTATTAGGAAAACCGCATGGTGAGCAACAATCTAATTGTTCTCTCGTGAGTTGTATAAGTACAATACTTATGGTATCCCTAGGATAACCTACATTTGGCACTTATCCTATTGGGTTTTAGTTTGGTATCATCCAAACATATGCCTAGCACACCCAAATTTAACAAGAATGTGAAACTCGATTTCTTTCCCGTTCATATCTAATATGTTATCTGTCAAACTGATATTATGGAACCTTATTCAAAATAAGTTCTGCACTGTTTATGCTTATCCGTTGAAGGAAATGGTAGCTCAGAGCGACTCGTGATTAACCTTATTATGTCTAACAAAATTCGGTTAATCCTGTTCGGACACACCGTCAAACTGACGTGTTCCGGGAGGAGTCCTCATTGAAAGAATACTATACTCTTTCAATATACGAGAAACTTATTGCTTGAGTATTTCCATTACGGTCTTACCGTGACGGTTTAATACTTTAGCCGATCTGTTTGTCTATTTCGTGTCGAAACTCTAAAAGTTTCCGATTTGTGTTTCAAAAGAAACACATAACCATAACGTGATGCCACATCCGTACAGGTCACGAAATATTCATATCCACATCTAGGCTAGCTAGACATGGGCCCAATTGCTTCACTATGAAGTAGGGCTAACAGGTCGGTGGCATTTACACTTTTACCAAGTAAATGTGTTTTAGGCACTTTGCCCAATAAACTAGATTCGTAGTCTTTATTTGAATGAAATCAAATTAGTCCTAGTACCCACTCTTCGAAAGTGTGGATTTACGATTCTTGTTTAATAGTGTCCCTGACAACTATGCTACATTTAAGTTTCTTAACTGATCGAATCAATTTGAGCTATCCTTTTGTCATGTTATATATTAAGATTTATTTATATTCAAAATATAAATGATGTTATTCACATCTAATGCGTTTATCTCAATATCATGTTTATATAATGAAACACTTTAGTGTTCTAGAATATAAAGGTTCACCCGCAGCGGGTTAAACACTAATATAGAGATAATGTATCTAGTCAAACTAGCTGCATTATAACAGTTTCCTAATTTAGGTACACACCCGAAAGTAGTTCCTAAATTCAGGTATCTACGGTTAAAAAAGTGACTTTCGTCCCGTTTTCAATTTGCAAATAAATCTCAATTGAAGTCAGTATCCTGTTCAAAACAGATTCTGAACATCAATACATATATTTTATGTATCACACTAAGTATCTAAAACATAATTTTAATACTAGTTGTGAACATAATTATGACAATCATATTTGAAGTCAGAGCCTTACTTGTCTTCAATTCCTTCTTAGGATATGTCCTTTTATCTTCCTAGAAGATTATAATGATTTTGCCTTTGCCTTTTTCAACATTCCAGTAGCCTTTGGCCAAGCCTCGGGTTTCTAGAATATCGAAGTAATGTGCGCCTTGCGCTACTTGTCTAATTGCAAACTTTGACTTTATCTCCTTGAGATTAGTCATTAATTTCAAGAATTATTTATTGCAATTTTTACTTCTAAAATCTAATTTTAGATTTATAAAGATCCTTCAATTTCAGTATCATACTTAAGAATCTAATCTTTAGTTCTGATAAAGAAATTAAGGAGTCTATATCGCGACAAGCTTAATGGATTAAGCACTTATGTTATCATTACATGAATATTCAAATATCATGTTCCATTATTTGCTTAACTCCGGGCTTTAGGCATAATACGTTATTTTATCAAATAAAGTAACTTATTATTTTCCAGGACCATCCTGAAACTTTATTCCCAGTTTGAAAATTAAAGTCGTTTAAATATATTTTCACCCAAGATTATGTCATAAACACTAATCTTTCATTTATATCTTGATTCTAACAGTCCAACTATTAATCAACGATTTGTTGTACTATTTATTATAATGATTATAATAGTCCAACTATATAATCAAATATAATCTAAATTAATTAACCTCAATTACATTGATTACTATAATCCAATTATAAAATCAACTGTAAACAGAAATTAATTATTCAAATATATTGATTAATATAATCCAATTATATTTAATCAACTATAATATAGTCCAACTGTTAATTAAAACATAATTTAAATATTAGTCCACAAACATTTAATCTAACGACGAAATAATTTGAATGAGCGCGTGTGGCGAGTAATTGAACGAGTATTGCAAATTCAATTCTTGCCTCCCACTATTTTTCGGTGAGCCTCTAACCCTCTGTCGAGTACTCGGGAAACCGTGTTTCCTAGTGGGCTAGGATCCCGTTAAATATCACACAATCTTGACTTTGGCCAACAAATTGTATGATAATTAACTAGGTAGATCTCTAAGATCAATTGGATCCAATCCAATTCCTAGATCTGGTAGGGGATATCCAAATCCGAAACATATATCTTATTGTAGGCATTGCATTTTTACATATCAGCCCGATGATGAGCCTCGTAAGGAGGCACTACCCTATAAGTTGCGAGAGTCGCGGGAAATGGACGCCGGAAGGGAAAATTCTGAAATTAATAACTCGTCAATTTTGAACTCGCTAGTTAGCCGCGGATTCGCTCAGTCAATTCTTGTTTTAAAGATTAATCTTGGCCCAATACCCCTGCACCCACCAAAAGCCCATATGCACCCATCCAAAACCCTAACTTAATACACCACTATATAAGGACCCCTAAACTAAACCTAATTTTTGGCTTCAACCATGGAACTCACGCTAAAAAAGAAAACAAAAAGAGAGAAGAAATGGGGACAAACCCTAATCAGCTTTTGGGTCGAATCCAAACATTAGAGTGTAGACAAATGGAGATTTCTTCTTACATGAGCCCGGGTAGCTCCTGATAGAAATTGAATATATCAACATGTGATTCTTCATTATTAAGGTTTCAATTTCGTTAGATTAAAATGGCAGATTCAATGAATATGAACGAGATTAATAAGGATAAGAGTACTAGTCATGAGATCGAGAATTTTATGTCTGCGAGAGAGTCATTGAAGGGTAGTTGAGCGAAATCGAAAGCTGTAGGGTTAGCTCTCGAAAGAACATAGCCTAAATTAGATGAGATTAACCAAAAAATGCCTTCATTAGAGGCTGTTGTGAGGCCTATTAGGGCTGATAAGGATGCCCTTGTTTCTGTTGGGGGACACATTAATCGTGCAGTAGGACCCACTGCTGCGGTGTTTAAGGTGTTTGATACGGTACACGGGTTAGAGAAATCATGGTTTTCAGATCCTAGGAATGATTTACCAGGGTACTTGTCGGTTTTGGGGAATTGGAAAATGGTAAGGGAAATGTTAAGCTTGATGGTGGGCTTTTAGATGCTGCTTTGGATAAATTGGAGTGTGAGTTTCTTAGAGAAAGAAATAGTGTTCCTCTATCGATGTCATCACCACAACGTTTGCCAACAAGCGTACATTGCACCATCTTCTTTACCAGTGACAGTTATTCAGAAGTTGCAAGCGATTATTGGAAAATTGATTGCGCATAATAGATTTGAGAATTGTATATCTATTTATGTTGAAGTTTGTAGCTCGAATGTACGAGCAAGTTTGCAGGCACATGATTTGGATTACCTTGAGATATCGATTGCAGAATTTAATGACGTTCAGAGTATTGATGGGCATATTGGGCAGTGGGGGAGGCATTTGGAGTTTGCTGTGAAGAATTTATTTGAGGCCGAGTATAGTCTTTGTAATGATGTGTTTGAGAAGATGGGGAAAGATGTTTGTGTGGGATGCTTTGCTAAGATAGCTGCACAGGCAGGCATGCTTGCATTTCTTCAGTTCGGGAAGACTGTTACAGAGAGCGGAGTTACAGAAGCAGATCCCATCGCCTCCCGATGGGGGCGTCCCTAGATTGGTCCTGGTCATCCACCAAAGTTGGAAGAACAAGAAGTTTCAAGAAAGGTTCATTGTGGATAAGGTTTTGAAGATCGTCAAAGCCATTGAGCAGAATTTGGAGACATGGTTTAAGGCTTATGATGATGCAACCTTGTCCCACTTTTTGCAATGAACAACCAACTGGCCAAAGACAATCATCCAAGCTGTGTGACCACCTTCATTCAACCTCGCTGACCAACCAGCATGAAGCCAATCACGTGAAACCAAAAACTTAGTCTTCTTTCTCTCTTTGACAACCCACAGCAAGATAAAACAAAAACAGCCCCTCCACTAGCTGAATATAATAATCACAAAACTAGCCTCTGACCGAGAAATACTAGGCTACGCAGCAACCAATCGAACAGCCACTTGTGACCGAGAATGAAATAGCCCTAAAATCGAGAGTAAAACAACAACCCTATATCACCAAAAGTCACCCCAAACTGACACACAAAAAGTCCCAAAATTGAGCCAAAACCAAGACTAAAAGCCCCCAAAACAGTGAACAAAATCCCAGTAAAATATAGCAGTAAAACAATGAATAAAATAGAGAAAATAATGAGCAAACAGCGAACCAGTGAAAATAGCGGAAACGCTAACCGTTCCGGCGATGTCCCAACACACACTCGAGAGGCGACTTAAAAGGTACGACCTGAGGGCACCCTTTGTTATATTTTATTTTGTCGTCCTGGAAATGCCATGCTCGGTTGGACATAGAATACGTCCAACCGGGCATGTGAGGTCCTACATTGAGAATGATCAAATTCTTTGGTCACATATTTATTATTCCGCATTTATTTTGTATTATTAGTTGTTTATTATTTCGTATTTAATTTACGTTTATTGTCGTTTTATTGTTCCGTATTTTTGTTTTGTGTCATTTATCTTCCTTGTTATTCCGCATATTGTCTCTTCGGTTATTTATTGTCATATGCATTATCATATTTCATGTATGTCAAATTGGGTTAATGATTGCATTGTGTTGATGCTAGCGTGTTATCCCTTGCGGTATATCAGATGGAAAGCTAGACATAAATTCCATAGCCGAATATGAATGGACGGTAATACGGTCTGTACTTGGGATACAACTCCACGTACCACTCGGGAAATACTTACATAAGACTGATTAACTTCCTTTTATTTTCTATCTATTCATTGACGTTTTTGCCTTTGATTATTTATTATTTTCATTTCCGCATCTTGTACTCTTTAATGTAACATGCTTCCATTGTTTCCATTAATGTTTATGGGTGTGCAAACTTGTATGTCATCTGAATTATTTTGCATGTACTGCATAAGATTCGGTTAGTTTATTGCACAAATCATATCGTTACAAGTGACATAAGTAAGGGACCATTCCGAACCCAACGGTTTGAGGTCTTCCCTTGTGAGGGGTGAGTGCGGCCTTAAATCTTTGTCCCGGTTCACACCGGGTGGCGACTCCATGTTATATCTCTGGTTTAGTTCCTCCGCGGACTATTCTGTACTCCCACCTAGGCCGCGAGCCTAGAACAGCGTCGCCGGTTTCTGTGTTCCTATTGTCTGGCGACTCCACTGGGGATAGAGAATCGGCCCCAAAATCATGTCTTGTGATGTTTATGATTTGTGCTTTAGTTAACCGTGTCTATAGTGGGTTGAAAGGGGTTTAACTCGTTGTGATTTGTGCTTTAGTTAACCGTGTCTCTAGTTGTCACACACCATAACTCGTTGGCACGTACCCTAAGGTATTAAAAAGGTGCGTTCACTTGGTCGCTTGAACCCTTGAGTGTGGAGTCCTAGTTGTGGACAATCCTTCGTCAGCGAGAGCCTTTGTTCGCACTCCCATAAACCCGCATGAGAACCATAGTTGTATATCCTATAGAAGCTGCCCCTTTATGCTTTTGGTAACCACATGCATATTATATCTCATAAATCGCATGCACCTCAAGCATACACGCATCATGTTAACCCCGTGTCTTAAAAGCCATCATAGATATCTGTTGGGTTAGAGAAAAAAAAAAGATTCGTCAAAAAGAGTTTAGCAAACATGGATAGCGATGAAAAAAGAGAATCGAGAAACAGAAAACCTTACGGCAAGGATAGAAAGACCACTGGGGGGCCTTCAAAAAAAAAGAGAAAAAAAAAGAAGAGAACAGAAAAAAAAAATAAAAGGAAAAAGAAAAAAAAAAAAATTTGTTTGTTTTAGTCCTTGATATAGTTAGACATAAGTCCAATTATGAAATCGTTTGCTTTAGGATGAAATCTTTGAAACGATAAACCCATGATGTGCTTTTATCTGATACTTTGAGTGATTGATCTATGTTAGACTCGTAAGCACTTCACTATAGGTTCTTAGCGGTGAAAACCTGAGTAATTGGCAATGTGACTAGTTGAAGAAATTGTAGGTCGGTGAATGACCGTTTGCTTAGATGTCTATCTTGATTTGTTTATGTTATGATGTGTGTGGAATAGTTGAAAATGAAAGAAAAGTCTCTAAAGAAAAGAATTGAACCACCTATAACCGATAAGCGTGAAGCTACCCATGGGCGAGTATTAGGACCACCATGAGGAGAAATGCTACCTTAAAGGGTAGGTGTGTTGGAAAAAAAAGAAAGAAAAAAAAAGAAAAAAAAAAAAAGAAGAAGTTCAAAATGAAAAGAGAAAGAAAGAGACAAGAGAAAAAGAGAAAGAAAACCATACCACATTGAGCACAGAAAAGCAACTGAAGGCATAATTGAGACATCTAGGTTGGTTTGACCCATCGATCCCGATTTTGAAACGAAATCATTGAGTTAGCTTACCTAGGGATGAATCCGCAAAGGAACCTTTGCACACACAACTTTGAGTCTGGCTTAGATCATTTATTCAAAGTATTGGATTTGAGTTACGTTGAATGTTTTGAAGGTTCTCTGGTTTCAATACTGAGCATTCTTTGAGGGCAATAATATGTGTAACTATTGGACTATTTCGTAGCATGTGATATAGTAATATATGGAAGGCCCCACCATGTGGTTCATCTTGACCAAGTACAAATAGCGGAGAGCAGAAAGGTAAACCAAGACTGGGGGCGACCAGTCTCCTAAATCGGGAATCAAGGACATAACACGATATTGAGTCATGAAACCAGAGAGAAGACTGAGCAATCGCCTGGAGAACTGGTGGAAGACCTAACCCAACGGAATAGAAAATTCATTCATGCATGCATGCATACACGTAACATATTTGCATCCTTTTTGTGTTTGTTCTATTTTGTAATAACATGTTTTAAAGGAGAAAAAAAGAAAGCGGCAAATGAAAGCCAATCAGAAGCATCAACATAACAGCATCAGTTTAGGGCCGAGGCCTACATCAATATCAGCCCAGGGCCGAGGCCCACATCAGTATCAGTTTTGGGGCGAGGCCCACATCAGCATCATTCTGTAGGAGATGCCCACATCAGTGTCTGTATGGGGGCTAGGGTCACATCAGTTTCAGTTTGGGGTCGAGACCCATATCAGTATTCGTTTGGGGATGAGTCCTGGGGTGAGGCCCACATCAGTATCAGTTTGGGGTGCGGCCCACATCAGTTTGGGGCGAGGCCCACGTCAGTATCAGTTTTGGGGCAAGACCCACATCAGTTTCAGTCTGGGGGCCCCACATCAAAATCAGTTTGGGGCGAGGCCCACATCAGTATCAACTCAGGGTCGAGGATCACATTATCAGCAGCATGGGGAATGAATCCCAGGGTCGAGGCCCACATTATCAGCAGCATCAGCAATGAATCCCAGGGTCGAGGCCCATATTATCAGCAGCATCGGGAATGAATCCCAGGGTCGAGGACCATATTATCAGCAGCATCGGGAATGAATCCCAGGGTCGAGTCCCACATTGTCAGTAGCATCGGAAATGAATCCCAGGGTCGAGGCCGATATTGTCAGTAGTTTTGGGAATGAATCCCAGGGCCGAGGCCCACATCAGTATCAGTTTGGGGCGAGGCCCACATCAGCATCATTCTGTAGGAGATGCCCACATCAGTGTCTGTATGGGGGCTAGGGTCACATCAGTTTCAGTTTGGGGTCGAGACCCATATCAGTATTCGTTTGGGGATGAGTCCCGGGGTGAGGCCCACATCAGTATCAGTTTGGGGTGCGGCCCACATCAGTTTGGGGCGAGGCCCACGTCAGTATCAGTTTTGGGGCAAGACCCACATCAGTTTCAGTCTGGGGGCCCCACATCAAAATCAGTTTGGGGCGAGGCCCACATCAGTATCAACTCAGGGTCGAGGATCACATTATCAGCAGCATGGGGAATGAATCCCAGGGTCGAGGCCCACATTATCAGCAGCATCAGCAATGAATCCCAGGGTCGAGGCCCATATTATCAGCAGCATCGGGAATGAATCCCAGGGTCGAGGACCATATTATCAGCAGCATCGGGAATGAATCCCAGGGTCGAGTCCCACATTGTCAGTAGCATCGGAAATGAATCCCAGGGTCGAGGCCGATATTGTCAGTAGTTTTGGGAATGAATCCCAGGGCCGAGGCCCACGTCATCAGAATTTGGAATGAATCCAGGGAATGAATCCCAAGGCCGAGGCCCACGTCTTCAAAATTGGAATGAATCCTAAGGCCGAGGCCCACGTCGTCAGAATTTGGAATGAATCCAAGGAATAAATCCCAGGGCCGAGGTCCACATCAGTATCAATCTGGGGGCGAGGCCCATATTAGCATTAGTATCAATCTTGCCGGGTATGGCACTCTAGGGGTGAGTCCCACATCATTATCAGCATCAGTTTTGCCGGGTATGGCACTCCGGGTATGGAGACATCAGTATTAGTTTTGCCAGGTACAGCACTCCGGGTATGGAGATATCAGATCAGTTTTTCCAGGTACGACACTCCAGTTTGGGAGACATCAGGTCAGTTTTGCCAGGTACGGCACTCCGGGTATGGAGACATCAGATCAGTTTGCCAGGTACGGTACTCCAGGTATGGAGATATCAGATCAGTCAGGTACGACACTCCGAGTATGAAGACATCAGATCAGTTCTGCCAGATATAGCATTCTGGGGGCGAGGCCCACATAGCATCAGATCAGTTTCTGCCGGGTATGGCATTCTGGGGGGAAGGCCCACATAACATCTTATCAGTTTCTGTCGGGTATGGCATTCTGGTGGCGAGGCCCACATCACATCAGATCAGTTCTGCCGGGAATGGCACTCCGAGAATGGAGATATAGTCCGGGAATGGACAGCTCAAGAATGAGCACGTCGAGAATGGCACGCCGGGAATGGCACTCCGAGAATGGAGATATAGTCCGGGAATGGATAGCTCGAGAATGAGCACACCGAGAATGGCACTCTGAGAATGGAAGATCAGCATCAGCATCAGTTTGGCCGGGTATGGCACTCTGGGGGCGAGGCCCACATCATCATCAGTATCAGTTTTTCCGGGTATGACGCTCCGGGTATGGAGACATCAGTTTCAGTTTTGCCGGGTATGGAGGCATCAGATCAGTTTCACCGGGTATGGCACTGCGGGTATGGAGACACACCATTATCAGCGGTATTGGGATGCG
>SKCR01002727.1:0-27637 GCA_019454045.1 Zanthoxylum bungeanum
CTTCTATGAGTATGATTTTATATTTGGATTAGCCTTTAGGTAGAATCGGGTGGCTTTGTCTCACGTTGGCGGCATTGATTTATTCTGATCCTTCTGTAGGCATAATGCTTCTAAAGCAGCAATGAATGATCTTGGGAGCTCTTTTGTTGCTGATGAGCAGGACATGTTTCCCTTACAAATTAGGCTTTCTGTTTCGCAGGAAACAAATTCATTGTTAGTGAAAATCAGCTTGGAGGTCAGTTTCTGTTCTATTTTGCTCTATTCATTGTTTTTATTCTGGGCCTGTAGTTTGCTGAAATTTGAAGTTTGGTTTATAAATGGGTTTCATGGGGAGTTCAAGCACTGAGATGCTTTACAAGGTCAAATACACTTTCACAAAGTCTACCTTTTTTTGTCCACATTTAAAAGAAGATTGTTAGGACCGTGACTATGAAAAATGACTGCTCAATAGGCAGTCAACTATTGCCATAGCAGTACTTTCTACAAGCTCAGGCCTTGACATAAGTCTAGGCTTTTGATTGGTTGGGTGAAATGCTTATGGAGTAAAAATTGTTTGAAGTACTTTTCTTACTACAGTCAGTTCTCTTATAAGTTATCATGATCACATATCAACCATCTGAGGCTCTAGTATTAGTTCCAATAAGCACGTATTGGCTTTGGCATATGGTCATTGAGTTGTAACAATGAGATTCTCCAATATCATGCTAAGAATAGTAAGGGGTCCCTGAAGAGGGTGCTAGTCATTTGATGAGAAATATAAAGAAATAATCGATTGAAGTTGAAGCTGTTGGATTTTAATATCATGATATAGTGATCTTGACCATCAGTACTCAAGGTTGTTAAAGGCGAGAGGCGCACCGAGGCGATCAGAGCCCGAAAAGCGAGGCGCAAGGCGAGGGGCGAGAGGCGAGGGCCTCATAGACACGAGGCGCACGTCTATTAATAATAATTTTAAATTTGTAATAATAAGCATTATTTACTTGTAAATGTACCAAAAAAAAAAAGATAGTAATATTTTCATATATAGTTCACTTTTATTTTAAATCTATTCATCAAATTCATAATACTTGACAAAATATAAAGTATCTAGTCAAAAGAAACACCTCAATTGAATATTGAATAAACAAATCAATCACATTTTCGGTAATATTGAATATCCTCAATTCCTTAGCAACCAAATCAATATCCTCAATTCCTCAGCAACCAAATCAAAGAAGAAAACAGTCAACTTCTCCAAATTTCGGCCAAAAAAAAAAAAAAAAAAAAAAAAGAAAACAGAACAGTGGAAGCACGATTCACGAAGCAAGAAGAAAACAGAATATGGTTCTCTAATTTCAGGAAAAAAGGAAGAAAACAGATCTGGATTTCTAATTTCAGCAAAAAAAAAAAAAAAAAATACAGAATCAGCGATGAAGAAAAGAGAAAAGAAGAAGCTAATTATGAATAGAAGAAAGATGAAGAAAGAATCAAAGAAGAATAGAAGAAGGTTTTTAAAAAAAATTATATGAAGAAAGAAGAATAGAAGCTATCGAAGATACATACCTTGGAGGAGTCGGCAGTGGTGGAATCGTCGGTGGTGGAGGAGAGGACAGGTAGCAGATGAGGCAATTTTGGGTTCTCACGTACGCAGGTAGCAGAGGAAATTAGGGTTTCAGAACTTATTTAAATACAAATTTTCTCTCCATGATGCGCACGCATCACAGCGCTTCTCGCCTCACTGCGCTTCATGTCGCATCAGCGCATCACTGGAATCGCCTCGCCTCACCTCTCTTGATGCGCATCGGCCGTCGCCTCGTGCGCCCCTCGCATCGAGGCGCGCCTCACTGCGCCTCTAACAACCATGTCAGTACTTGTTGAAAATAAACTAAACACTGTATAAAAGACCTATTAACTCGCCATTGTCCCAAGTAAGATACTGTGGACTACGAAAAAAATCCATTCCAACTAACCATTCGATTACCAATCCACCATTTGCACTAATAATACTTTATAAAAGGTCGATGGACTATCATTAAACTAACCACCATTCTTCCTAAACCAAAAGTATTGTTATGCAGTCTGTAGGCCCCTATGTGATATTATGTGGTGGCAATGGAATATGGTTTTGGTTGATAGAGCTAATTTTAGAATACCTAGATTCTTCAGTTTTTCATTCTTTTTAACTCTTAGCCCTCCTATACATGCTTTTTCAAATAAAATTATGTACTTCACATATATCACAATAGATTGTATTTTCAGGACAATAAGGTTGATCTTTACAAGAGAGCCTGCAATTTATTCAGTTCCTTGACCAAGATGGTGAGTTTGACAACAAGTGATTGTTACCTTATTTTGAGATAGTTTAATATATTGGGAAAATATATTTGATAATTTTTATTCACTAATTTTTCAGCTTTATATTTGGGACTTCTCAGGCCAGACAGCTCAATTTTTTAATAATGATAGAGTTAATTTGTCAGGACAACCTGATGACGAGGTATGACAAAGTTAATTTTTTTATTTTCATGTTTCTTTCTGAAATTATGTATTTTATTGTGTTTTTGGGGCTGCATATCATCAGTAAGAAAAATATATGGACTTTCTTGCTTAAGCTTGGTTAATATACTCTTCGAATTGGAGACCTTAAACTCTGTTGGTGTTAATTTAACATTCATGGGGCTGTAAACTTTTCATTAACTATCTGACATAATCTCTACCCATTGTACATAAGTTCAATTTTTTAGATGAAAAATCAGGGAGATCAATTCCCTTAGAGGAATTTCTCGATTGGAAGAGACTTGAAGTGCTCTTCTCGTGATTCCAATTCTTGTCATCAGCATCTTATAAATTAGTGGACGGTCCCAAAAGCACAAATCCCCTTAATATTGTTCATAGTATATTCCATTTTTTTTTAATTTTTCCTCTAAATATCAAGAATCCAAAATAGAAGAAAAAATTAAATATGTACTTTACTGTCTGGAATACCTTGCTGTTGTTGTAAAAGATGAATTTCTTTGGGCTTAAACTTCTTAGGTAAAGATGATAAACTCATTTTCCTTTTTAATATAGATTGGTATCATATGTATATATTTTACAAGAGTTCTGCTGATACCAAGATCATGGTAGGTAACTTTCGGTAGTTGTGAATTTCTGAAGGCTTCTAAAATTTGATTGCTGCAGCTTGCAGATGAAAATATTGTAATACAAAATACTAAGCTAAACTGGTTTTGCTTACTCTAAGCTTCCATGTCTGAATTCAGTTACTTAGTTAATCAGTTTATATACGTTTTAATTCTTTTTTTCCTTTCTACCTGCAGGTTTTCCTTGAATTGCATGTCCATGGATTTTCAGATTCTAGGATGGAGAGAAATGATGAGATGGCAGGTCCTTCCAAAATAAATGATTCTTTTTGCAATGGTTCGGTGAAGATGAATGGGAGCAATGATAATCTCAGTTCTTATATAACTTCTTCCAACTCCAAACAGCGTCACAGTGGCAATGGACGAGTCAGTTTGTTGGGTTTGACAGGATTGCGGAATCTTGGAAATACTTGCTTTATGAATAGTGCACTCCAATGCTTAGCACATACTCCGGAGATTGTTGATTACTTTCTTGGTGACTATCAGAAAGAAATAAATTACGAAAATCCATTGGGGTTGAATGTATGCTATATCTACATCTAAATTACATTTTGCTCCTGTTGGACATTTTTTCCTAATATCTGCGTTCCTTGCACTTCTCAATTGTTAGCTTTACTGCCTGTCTTATTTTCAGGGTGAGCTTGCTTTAGCATTTGGAGACCTAATAAGAAACATATGGGCTCCAGGAGGGATTCCAGTGGCTCCAAGAATGTTCAAATTAAAGCTTGCTAACTTTGCTCCTCAGTTCAGTGGCTATAACCAGCATGATTCACAAGTTAGTGCTAGTTATTTGCTTAAGTAACTGCATTTGTATTTCCTTCATTCTGTCATCCACATGGCGAGGTGTTATTACTTGTAGATACGTACACATAGTTTCTTAACAGTACTTTGGGAGGTGGGAATAATTTTTTATTAATGTATTCAAGTGCTTGTATTCCAGGAATTTCTTGCCTTTTTGTTGGATGGACTCCATGAAGATCTGAATCGAGTGAAATGCAAGCCATACATAGAAGCTAAGGATGCAGAGGGACATCCAGAAGAAGAAGTAGCTGAAGAATATTGGCGGAATCACCGGGCCCGCAATGACTCCATCATTGTTGACTTTTTCCAAGTAAGTCTACTGCTTCACCTGTCCAATAATTGCCTAACGTTGTGCTCTAGCTTCGCTGAAGTCGTCATAGTCTTTATTATTATTTATTATTATGTTTGTATAATGGGTTATTCTGCAGTTTGGGTGTTGTTCTTATGCCTTTCTAGCAGCTAAACTAGAAATGGCTTTCAAAGACTAATTTTAAAGGCCAAGCAAGTTTCCAGGATTTGTTAATTTAAGAAGAGTTTCCATTTCAATTTGTTTGTTTGATTTAGAAATGTTTCTTGATATATAATAAGATGGTATCAGGTTCCCTTGATATTTTGGATTACATTTTGTTTTTCTTTCATTATAGGGTCAGTATCGTTCAAAGTTGGTTTGCCCTTGCCAGAAGGTGTCTCTCACATTTGATCCACTTATGTACCTGTCACTACCTATACCTTCAACAACAATGAGGACTATGATTGTGACAGTTTTAAGCACCGATGGAAGTACATTGCCAATTCCATTAACTCTAACTGTGCCAAAATATGGGAGATTTCAGGATCTTATTGACGCCTTGAGCACTTTATGTTCTTTAAGGAATGATGAAAAGCTTCTGGTGGCTGAGGTATGTATGAGAGTTATGGTTTTAAGTACTGGTATGTTACTACTATGAGGAGCATCTTGCATCTGAGCTGCCGACCCAAAGCATGGGCTCCCAAGCACTTTAATATGCTTTGGGGCACTTGTCTGTGGTGTGGTGGCGGCTTTCTTAGCACTATGTATGTGATGTCACAACCACAACCATGTTTCAAAAAGCGGTTCAAGGCCACACCTTGAGATGCCACCTCGAGGCGCGCCTCGGCCGCCCCGGCAGCAGCGCTGCCTCGAGGCAGCCGCCTCGAACCAGCAATCCTGGAGGCGGCCCACCTCAATGCTTATTGGATCGGGGTGCCCAAGTGCAGTGAGAAGCCGACGCCCCGACCCAAATAACCAGTTTTCGAATATATATATATATATATATATATAAGAGTTGAAGTCGGGACTTTCTGTCCTGATTCAACTCCCTCTAAAGCAAAAATAAGAATTTTGAAGAGGCTAACGCTAAAGCCCCTCCATCTTCAATCTTTCAACCCATCAAAATTGAAGCTTCTCATCATCTTTTTCGGCTTTTCCTCGGTTCCTCCATCTTCAAGGTATTTTGCTCTATTGATTTTTTCTTTCTTCATCTTCAATTTTTTGTCGGACTTTTTTGCATCTTCTTGCAGTGTACTGTTGACAATTTGTTGAAGGCACTTTGATTTTTTCTATCAACAACACTGCTGTCCTTGTCCTTTTATATTAAAGGGCACAATAACTTTCTTTGTTTAATTATTTTTTATTGAAGTGCACAGTGCCCTGGCACTTTAATTTGTCTTATGTGAAGTTTGTCATTTAGTTTCTTTGTTTATTTTTCTTTATACTATTAGACTTTCGGCTTTTTAATAAAAATTTTTTTTGGTTTTTTAATAGACATTTTTTTCATGAACTTGTTTTGTTACATTTTATTCAAATGTGATGGTTGATTTTATGTTTTGTGGATGATTTGATTTTGATAAATTTATGAATTAATGCTTTTATTTCGAATATTTGTTTTTTTTCCACGTGTTTCGATTGAGGCTACCGCCTCGCCCCACGCAGGTGGCCGCCTCGCACCGCATACCGAGTTTTCAAACATTGGTCACAACTCACATCTACTCATCTCCATCAACTCATTCTATCACATAGTTATGGGAATTTTCTTGATCAAGGAATGGGCAAACACTATGATTCCTTGCGCAACATTTATATGGATATGGGATATATTATTTAGAGATTGCACTTGCTAAACCTTGTCATCAATTGATTTTATTCAAACATTGTACAAGTATAATTCTCATTATTAGTTTTGGGGTTTTGTATTCAATTTGAAATTTGTACATGTGCGTGTTTTTATATTTAAAGCTTTGTGATTTGAGCTTTAAACGTATGGCTGACGTGCAGATATACAAGAATAAGATTTTTCGTGTGCTGGAGGAGCCATCTGATTTGTTGGGCTTGATCAGAGATGAAGACAAACTTGTTGCTTATCGATTACCAAAAGACAGTGGGACATCCTCTTTGATTGTGTTCATGCATGAAAGGGAGGAAAAGTAAGCTTCCTGATAGGATTACTAAGGCAGTAGGCAGTTTTATTTGATTAACTAATTTTGCACCCTGTATTATGCACTGCTATTTGTTCCTGTCCTGTCCTATTCTTGTTTCAAAGATTCGTGACTATGGTTGTTGCTGATTATTATTTCTTTAATTATCCTGGAGTCAGGTCTTACAGTTTTGTTGGGGGGTTACCATTGGATTGGAAAATGTTTGGCACTCCTCTTGTAGCAAGGTTTTCTGATGTTACTAACGGATCTGACATTCGCAAACTGTTTCTGAAATTACTCGATCCATTTCTAATGCCTGTTGAAGATGACTCAAATTACTCTGATGAAGTGGGGAATATAGCTAATGGAGATTCTGTGTTGGAGGATGTTACTAGCCCAGGAGTCTCAGATACTGATGCAGTATCAGATAGTGAAACGGGGGAGCAGCCGCATTTGTGTGATGACTTCCGATTCTACCATATGTATTCAATAGGATCAACAGAGATAGAGATGAATGAGCCATTATCAATCTCTTATTATACCAAGCTGTTCAATATATATGTTCGCTGGTCCGAAAGGATGATTGAAAAATATGATGCATGTCCTCTCAGCTCATTAATGGAGGTTTGCCGGCCGCAGTTGTCCACGAGGATGCCTCAAGAATCTGTTTCTCTGTACAAATGCCTTGAAGCCTTCTTGAAGGAGGAGCCCCTGGGACCAGAAGACATGTGGTTAGTGTGTACCAAAGCTAATAAATTAATTAGTTTATATGCTCCCAGTATCTTGCTCAGTTCTTTTGATATGCACACGATATACTTTTTATGTACACGAGTAATTTCTATTCTCTACTTGAACTGTAAATTTGTTGGGTTATACTCTGTTACCTCTTCTCATCAAAGATGTTGCAAATATGCATAATTTCAGGTACTGCCCTAGGTGTGAGACGCATCGGCAGGCCAGCAAAAAATTAGATCTTTGGAGATTGCCTGACATTTTGGTTATTCATCTAAAGAGGTTCTCATTCAGCCGATATATTAAGAGCAAGCTGGAAACTTATGTTGACTTTCCAATTGATGATCTTGATCTCTCAAATTACATTTCCAGAAAGAATATCCAGTTGTCTAATCGGTATGTGTTGTATGCCATAAGCAATCATTACGGAGGCATGGGAGGTGGTCACTATACTGCATTAGTTAACGTAAGTCGATCACCTTATCACAACCCCTTCTTATTTTCTGCTGCTGCTGACTGAGAGCCAGTAGAGTGAAAATTTTCGGTTTCCCATTTGGTAAATTGCTTTCGAAATATGATTTTGCATACTTATCTTCTATGTATGAAGTCATAGATATCATTCAGCTTTCATGCAATATGAATATCTAAGAACACAATTTTCTTCCGTGCAGCTCGGACATAAAAGGTGGTTTGAGTTTGATGATGACAGGGTTTATCCGGTTAGCGAGGACAATATCAAGACATCTGCAGCTTATGTTCTTTTTTACAAGAGAGTCTCAGATGTCTAACACAAACATATTTGTACAGTAAATTACTACAATTTGGAATCAGGGAAAGAGACCGGCGTTCCCCTCTTTCTAAATCACCTTACCGGTTAAAATTTAGAAGCGGTGGCTGAATCTTATCTTTCTGCCTGGAGCTTGATGCAGAATCAGAGAAAGGAAAGAAATAGTGTTTAAACGCTGTACAGTACTACAGTTTATGAAATGTGGCAGTAAAAGCTCAATTGGCAAGAAACATGTATATATATATATATATATATATATATATATATGATATATTATATATATTTTATTATATAGTATGCTTTTTTGGTTTTTTCCAGTACAACAAAATTTCATGCAACTAATCAAAATTTATCGGACTTTGATATCAAGGGTATGGTTGTTCTTTAGTGCGGGCGACAGCATGAATTTTTCATTCGGACTCACGATATTGTAAAAAATTGTGCGGGCGTTTGGTATTGTACATGTATAATGTAGAATAAAGAAAATGTGTATGGTATTGTATATGTATTTTCATAGAAAATTTGAACAAGGGTATATATCACATTATGTTATTAGGTTCCTCAGTAATTTTATTATTTTAATACCTTGTCTTAATCATCTCATATGACCAATTGATACCCTTAGTGGAGTAGATAATAAAAAATGAATATGTATTATGTAGGGATTAAGACATTTTATTGAATTAATATAACGCTTAGTGTTTATTTATTTTTTTAAAAATATTAAATATAGGACTCTTGTCTGTGTCTATAAATTTTTATTTTTGACAATAATTTTAGAAAACAATAACAAGTACTCCCAGCCAAACCAGATCCACCAACTTTACCTTATCAATTACCAATCATTATGGCCTCAAAGTAGACGCCAAATACCTCCATTCTTGGGTATGTTTTTTCTGAACACTTGAATTTTTAATTTTTTTTTTTTTTTTTGCATGATTTATAGAGGCTTTGTTTACTTTTCCCAATTTTTAGCTTCTGATTTTGTTTGATTTGGCAAGATCGCGGTTTATTTTGGAATTGGGATAATTGGTTTGTGCACATAACCTGTTCGATAAAAGGACTGTAATAGCTGGAGTATTCTGTTTTGTGTTTGGGCACATAAGGTGTTAGGATTGTTGGACTTTTGGGTTGGTAGTGAAACATATGAATTATTTGTTACTGAAGTTTCTTTCCTATTACAACTTAGAAGATACATTTTCTTGCTGGGTTTCTTATCCTTCTTTGCATTTCAGCTTTTGCTAAACAATGGCTTTTGCTGAAGTCAACTTAAAAATTATAATACCTTATTTTCAAAAATGTAAGATGGTTAGTATGCTCAGCTTGACCATTCGTGGTTTTAGCTTCTTAATTCTTCTGTTTAGTCGTAGTTGCCTGGTTCATGAGAATTTTTATTTGATAATATGTCCTTCATGAAGCACACCATTTGGGGGAAGATTCGGGAAGCCGTTACATTTGTGAACGATGAAGTCATTCTGTCAATTGGTTATTAGAAAAGCATGAAATTATTAGCTAATTTTTGTTTACATTTTACGGACTGTTAGATTGCCGCAATCGGGTGTAATCCAATAATAGCGATCTTCACCCAGGAGCTATCATGGATGATGTTGAGATAACGAAGGGAGACAAACTCATATTAAGGGGATTGAAGTTCCATGGTTTCCATGGTGTGAAGCATGAAGAAAGGATACTAGGTCAGAAATTTTTGGTAGATGTAGATGCCTGGATGGATCTTCGAGCAGCTGGTAAAAGTGACCACTTGACTGATACTATTAGTTATACTGAAATTTACCGGTAAGCATAAACTTTACGCCATTTTATATAATCCCCAGAATTGGCAATGCAATATATCTTCAAATGCTGTCATTGACAGTTTTGCTATTTATCATCACGGATCTTTCTGATGGTTTTAATGATGAACTAACAGCATAGTTAAGGAAGTTGTCGAAGGACCTCCGCATAATCTTCTTGAGTCAGTTGCTGAACTCATTGCATCCACCACTCTGACAAAGCACCATCAAATATCTGCTGTTCGTGTGAAAGTTGGGAAGCCTCATGTTGCCGTTCAAGGCCCTCTTGACTACTTGGGTATCGAGATCCTCAGATACAGAAGTGTTGATGCGCCAAAGTGCTGAGCACGGTGCGTTGCACTTGTATGTTTTTATCTATAATACATCAAGCAAATGTTGCTTTCAGTTTTATTTGTTGCAGTTCCTTTTTCTTTGAGAAGTATGGAAATAAACTTCAAGGAGAATAACAACAACGGCATTTTACAACCTAAAGTTTCTAAATAAATTTTCTCTATAACTACTGGTAGACTGGTAGTAACTCATTGCTA
The DNA here is from genome assembly GCA_019454045.1 of Zanthoxylum bungeanum. NCBI lineage: Eukaryota > Viridiplantae > Streptophyta > Magnoliopsida > Sapindales > Rutaceae > Zanthoxylum > Zanthoxylum bungeanum. The sequence goes on from SKCR01002727.1 coordinate 10,211, forward strand.
CAAATTTACCTATTAGAAGAGTTAAATTTAACAATATATTCTCACAGTATGTTTTTCTGAGTACTAGAAAAAGTTGGCATATGCAGTATAATTATTTTCCACAAAGAAATCGCCATCAAGAGATTTAAAGGGAAATTATATAGTTTATACCCTAAATATAGTGGTAGTTCGAAATTGTTACAACATTTTTTAACTTCATCATTTTTCAAAAGTGTATCAATTTCTATTTCTTTTCAGGGTGGAAATTGATAATTATTTTTGAGGAAAATGATACACTTTTGTAATTTCGGGTGGAAAAAATGATAATTTAATAAGTGTTGTGACAATTTCAGATTTTCACTATCTTTATAGAAATAGCATATATAGAAATTTATAGATGGGAATGAGTGAGGCTAGTAGAACGAGGATAAAAGTTGAGGTTGGAGCATAAAACGTTTTTACCAAAGAAAAAAAGCTAATCTAATATGAAAATTATATTATTATAATGAGTTTATATAACAAAAAAACTGAGAGAGTAATTCAGTCAAATTCCAAAAATCACCATTCATTTTCCCTAAAAACTTGATTTTCTTATTAACTAGATTCCTCATTTTACAATCAAGTTACCAGGAAGATAAATAGTTAACTAATTCTATCAACTTAAACGGAGCTGATAGTTCGAATAATTCAGTCATTCGATCAACTTAAGCATTCAAAAGTAAGTATTGAAAAATTAGTGGGTTTCAATTAAAAATTGTTAGATGATTATATAGGTAATATAACTACACACAACACACTTGTACTATTTATTAAGGGAAAAAAAAGAAGCTAAATGCCTAAATTATTAGGCCACAATAACATTTTTTTATGGACAATTTAATTATTTTTTGTTACAAGGATAAAGTGTTAAATTAAAAATACATTAAAGTGACTTTAATTGACAAAGATGGTTTTTTAAAAAAAACTGACATAAAAAGAAGAAGATTTAATTGTTAATTTTTTTTCTATGAAAATACAAATATATATGGAGAGAATCAGGTCCGGACATTGTCCGGACCCAACTAAAAGACAAAAAAAATACACATTTCAATGCATTAAAAATTGTGTTTTTTTTTTTTATTATTATCTCAAAATACATGTTTTTGTCTTTTAGCTTGGTCAGACTTTTTGACCGGAATCTCTCCCTATATATATGTATGTATATGTATGTATATATGGTCAGGTTTGTTGGGGTTTTCTCAAAGGCGCAGGCAAAAGTGAAGTTCGGGCGAATATATATTTGATTACCGAATAAATCGCATCAATATGAATATCCTTCAAATCCACCTACGAAAGCTGCTTCTCAGAAAGAAGTTTGAGTAACCCGTAAATAGTTCAAGTGTTAGAAAACTTAGATATTGGCTATAGGCCAAGTGGGAGATTGTTGGACAATTATGACCCATAACATCACTATTTGTACAGAACATGGTGTTGTTGTACAAATTAACTATGTGACAAAGAAAATTGTTCTTTATCATTTGTAATTGGATTACTTGGATATATAAATGATAAAAGTCCTTATGATTAGTTCCGGATTAATAAGATATGAGACAATATTAATCCATGTAAGGTTTAATCATTAAATATCCCTAGTCGTAGTATTATCGAGACTGGATATCGATAATGCGGAATAGGCTAGTATTACACTTGTGCGTGTTATGGAAGCGTAACAGCATATTTATCATATATTTGGGTATTGGATACTCATGCAAGTGTAATAGGAGGTTCTGTTTACCGATGGTACGGATAGACCCCTCGGAATCCCATTGGTAGTTGATGAGTGGTATTTATATCACTATTTCCCACTCATTTACCTTAATATTTTGTATAGTTTCTTGAGTTTTGTGAACGTTTTGATGTGTTTTATTGTTATTTTGCAGATAAATAAAGTTTGGACAGCACTGGAGGCAATTTGGGGCAAAACCGGACAAAAATGCGTCAACAGGGATATTTCCGTCTTCTGCGCGTCGCGACACAGGAGCACTGCGCGCCGCGACGCCCAGCGTGTGCCGGTTCTGCTAAAATGCGCCATGGTCAACGGGTCAACAATTTGAAAAGTTTGACTTTGCTAAAATGCGCCGTGCCACGTGTCACCATCACAGCCGATCTGCTAACGTGCGCCGTGCCACGTGTCATCATCATATGCTGCCGACACTCAGACTTGACACGTGTCGCCTCGTCATCAGCCATGTCAGCGGTCAACGAGTCAACCTTGCCACGTGTCATGCCACATCATCGTCCACGTCAGCAGGTCAACCGAGTCAACATGCCACGTCAGCCTCAGCCAATCACAACTTGACACGTGTCGCCACGTGTCGCAATACTATTGTGCCGACAAATGCAACACACGCCTACGCCACGTCATCGCCACGTCAGCGCCACGTCATCGCCACGTCATCAATGACGTCATCACAATAATTGAGAATTAGCCGCCTTGACACGTGTCAGTTGTACAGTCAGCCGCCTTGCTACGTGTCGCCGTCTCATTGTGCCACGTCGACATTTGAGCGTCGCGACGCGCAGCGCCTTAGCGTCGCGACGCGCGCACAGTGACCAAACAGTAAATTATTTTTGCTATAAATAGGCCGCGAATTTTCAGTTTTTAAGTGTACCTTTCTCTCTCTTGATTTCTCTCTCCAGATTTTTATTTTTTATTTTAGTTTTTTTTATTTTAGTTTTGTAAATAATTTTAATTACTTTTTATAATAATAGTAATTTAATTTTTACTTTTTACTTTTACAGTTTTTACTATTCACCATGTTGAAATAATTTCCTCAGCTAGGGTGAAAGGTAATTCTTCTACTATTGCTATTTAGATTAATCTCCCTTAAAAATAATATATTAACTAATTAAAATATTGACTTAATAAGGAATACCGCTATATTGGTCGGTTGGTAATTTAATTTTAATCTGTTTTAAACCTGACTAATCAGGATACCGCTAGACTGGTCGTTTGGTAAATTTATTTTGGTTCCGCCTTAATGGCTGGTTGGACTTAATTTGACTTAATCTGGATACCGCCAGACTGGTCGGTTGGTAAATTCAACACAAGTTTATATATTATTTTATGGGAGATATCTAAATTAGTAGTAGTAAAAGTAATTCCTTTTACCTTAGCATTTTATTTTATTGTAATTTACTTTTCAGCATTTTAACCTTATGTCATTTTATTTTATGTTTTTATTTTTATAGTCCTAGTTATGTGTTAGTTAATTAGGGGTTGTGATGACTTTTTTAATATCACCGGTTATAAGGGATTATTTTATAGTTGGGTAATTTAAAAGTTTATTTATTAAGTCTTAAGCTTAAAGCTTCTTATTGTCTGATCACCAATAAGATTGAAATGGTAAATCTAAAATGAACTAGACATAGGGATTTTAGGTTTCAGCCTTAGACTTAATAGCCCACGATCTTCCTTGAGGATAGATAACCCTTTAATAGATTTCCTTACAGGATAGGAATATACCTGTCGGGCGGGGGTAGCCATAATTGGAACTTAGACTTAATGAATCCAGGTAATGTGGTTGACATAGGAATATGGTTTAATTGGGTTATACTGGGTTTTGTAATTGACCATCGGAAGAGGCTTTTACATAATTTAGTGTTCCAGGTTAGTAAACTGATTTATTACACAAACATAAAATAATCACTTCATCTTTTAAATGATATTAAAAGAAATCACAACTTAGATTTTTGTGTCTATTATTTTCCTTAGTATTTTCTTTTATCTTTTATTTATTTAGCAAATCTTCAATCAACCAAATCATCAAGCAATCAATTATATTCTCCCTTTAATTAGATATTTGTAAATAAATAGATTCAATAATTAATAACAACAGTAGGAATTAAGTCCTCGTGGGATCGATATTTTTATACTACTTGAACGATACGTGCGCTTGCGTTATACGTGTGTGTTTACGCCGGTCAGTAGTATGACTATATGTCTATGGGAATCCGAATCAGGTAGGTGTATTTGATCTTAACCTGAGACTTGCATCGCTAATACTTGCGACAATCAATATACTTTGGTTTTGGTCGTCCAGGGCTTTAACAGGTTCTGTGTACGCATCTTCTGAGTATACTGAGAATTGTAGCATATTGGGTGTGATGTCAAGATGGAAGTACCACTTCAGTCATATGGAGATGATGATCACGTATGGATACAGAACTGGTACTCTAAGTGCTATAACCATCGGGGAAGTATGACTAGGTCATGACTTTCCGATAATAAAGAGACTAGTTGCTAGTGATCCGATATATGCTTCGTACGGGGCAGACACAACTCCAGCCCCAGGCCTAGCATGTGACATCCAATACTGGATCGTAATGCACAATACTACGTATACTACGCCTGACAAGGATCTTGTATTCCGTAGAAGAATATTTCTGGAGAATTGGGTAGGCACGGTGCTTTGCTAGAAGCCAACCATATCTTGTAAATCGGTAGGAATGTGGTACCCAGGTACGCACATATTCGGATAGTCCGATGACCGTATTTACTGTCAATATATCCAGAGATCTCTTGGGTCGCATCCCAAATATTCACCGATGATATTTGACTCGAACAATATTAATCTGAGATTAATTATGAGAGGGAAAATTAATCTGGGATTAATTACGATAAGAATTAATCTAGGATTAATTATCAGAGAAAGAATTAATCTGTGATTAATTGCGTCGAGAATTTATCTGGGATTAAATTTCTTCGAGATGAGAGAACGCGATTAATTTGAAATTAATCGGTAAAATAAATTTAATAGTTAAATTAGATTTTACTATTAATTTATTGAATTGGGCTAAATAATATATTAGATATATTAAATGAAATCAGATTTCAACGCGGAATTAAATTGGATTTTAATTCTAGCGAACGAATTAATTTGGAATTAATTCGTAAGCGACTTTAATAATAATTTTGCGAGGCATAATTATTTAATTAAATTAAGATTTAATTACGTCGCAACGGAAAATTCGTTTATCGGAATAAACGAACTCGAGCCCGAAGTGTGTAGGCTCACCCAACTTGAATTTTGAAATTAAGTGTGGGACCCACCAACTCACATCACTAGTCAATCTAGTTGATGGAAGTGGTGGTGAGTATTAAAGGAAACTTTTACAACACACTTAGACTTTGCCTTTTTTGAAATTTTGGAATAATTCTCTCTCTCCTTGGCCGAATGCCACATGTTTTCTTCTTTTGATTTTAAAAGAAAGAAAAATACAATTGGCTCTGACTTTTGCAACTGGCCGAATTGGTTTCTTTCAAAAACATAAAATTAAAATGGCTTCTCTTTTGAAGAGCAAAAGTCTCTGACCTGATTCATTTTGGGCAAAGGCATATTGCCCTTTTTTGCTTTTGAAACTTAAGGCCGAATGGCCACAGACTTGGCCTCTATTTTTAAAGCCAATGGCTGATTACTCCTCTCTCTCTTGGACAAAATTTACTTCTCATTGGGAGATAAAATTTGTTCCTTTTGTTCTTGATAGCACATATGAGAGTCATTTGAAGGTGATATAGATACTCACAAATGAGCTTGGAAGCTTTAATTCCGCAAACTTCTTGATTAATTCACACACGAATCACGCTTAAAGATCCTGTGGCATGTCTAGGACACTTACAGTGAAATATACAATGGTAACCACCCGAGCAATCAATGCATATACCTTCCAGGGTGGCAGAATTATCAGAATCATTCAAGGTACGAAGAATCAACATATTTCACTGAACCATATTTTCCATCTTATCCACCATCCATCTACAATCTTCATCAAGAACCAGAACCATTAGAGGAAGATCAGTTGATTGACATGTTCGAAGATTGGCTCGAAAAACAGGAAGCTCAATTTGATGCACAATTTCAGAGTCAAGCTGAATCTATACAGAGGATGACATATCAAATTAGACAATTAACAGAAAACCAGAGCTACGTACCTCAAGAAGCCTTTTCAGATGAAACTGATGAAACCTTCGAGTACCAAGCTTTTCACTATGACACTTTAACAGAGGAAGAGGCTGAGCAGTATCAAGAATCTGAGGTATCAGTTCAGGTGCCCAAACTAGTAAAGTCTCAATTTGATTTTTATGATTCATCAGACTCTGACAAGGATCAAGAAGCGGAGCTGTTTGTACCAATTGCATCGAAAATGAGAATGAAACTTTGTATCGTCAAAATAAAGATCTTGGTACTTGTATTGCATTGATGTTTGAAGAAGAGCTACCTGAGCCAATCATATCAACCACAGAGGATGAAGATCTAAAATCAGACACATCCTTACATCCTCAAGTTGAAATTTATTGCATTTCACAGATGACAGATGAAGAGCTGAATGAGAAAATTCTGAAATATATATGTGAAAAAAATGTGGAGGAAGATGCACAAATGGAGGAGCAAATGACTGACCATATTGAAGATCTCAGGCATTCAGGGGAAACATCACTGTTTTGGGGAGTACAAATTAAAAATACCGCCCAAAAGCTTCACAGAATGAAACTTCCATTCAAAGTCAAGCATCATACGAGACCTCCTGAATTTCTTTCTTTCTTTTCAGGAACCACTAGAGCGACAAAGTTTAAAAAGGTGGCACAAGCACTGAACGAGACAAAATTCTTTTCGCCACTTTACCGTTGGAAGAGACCCTTCAAAAGCAACTCTCACGGGATTCTCTTTAATCGGACGTCCAAAACCATGCTGAAACATCATTGATAGATGAAATTCAGTCACGTCTGGCTGAAGACGAAAAATTTAGTGCTAGCAGAGAGGCAGCCCATGCAATTTGTTATAATTTATGTTTTCATATTTTGTGTATACATGTTGTAGAATTTTTAATTTTATGTGATATTTTCAGGGAAAAGCACAAACAGAGCATTTAAGGCACAGCAAAACATGAAGGAATGGTGTTTGGCAATCACAAAGATGAGAGCTAATTCATTAGTAATGGCTGAGTAAGGAATGAATTCTTGAGACACATCCTAATGGATTTATATATCAAACGAGTGGCGTATTGCGTACACAATTCCGTTGCCTTACTAATTGCTTTGATTTGCTTATCTTTTGTAATTATCTTTATTTTCCCAGACAGAATCCAGACTTTTTGACCTTTCACGATTTCTTTTATTGTTTAACTAAGAATCATCCTTGGGAAGATACTAGTGCTATTATTACTCACCCTTTTCAGGTTCTATAAATTCAACTCATCATTGCACTCTTGAAGGCATCCAGATTTGAGAAAGAAACATAAAAAATGGAAGCTACTTTAAGAAGATGAGTTGTAAACATCTGTGTGTTTTGTGGTACTAGTGTTGGTTCTAAACCAGAGTTCGTTGAGGCTGCATAGGAATTGGGTAGAGTCATAGCTGAAAGGAATATGCACTTAGTAGATGGTGGTGGCAATCTTGGACTAATGGGGATCGTTTCAAATGCTGTACAGGAAGGAGGTAGTTAAGTTCTGGGAATCATCCCAAAATCTTTGGCGGAGGTGAATCTTATAGGACCATCAAACAGAGAGGAATTAATTGTGCCAGGTATGTCTGAACGACTGGTGGAAATGATTAACTGTGCTGATGCTTTTATTGCTTTGTCAGGTGGCTTGGGCATGATGGAGGAAATTGTTACAGTACTATCTTGGGCGAAATTGAACATATACCAGAAATCGATTGGACTATTTAATACTGATGGATTTTATGATTTTCTTTGTGTGTTTCTTGATGATGCCTGGAGAAATGGATTCGTGTCAAAACCTGTAAAAGAAATCCTCTTCACTGCCAGAACTGCCCATGATTTAATTGACCAAATCTTAGCCTTTGAACCTCAAATTGACCCTATCATTTCCGAGATAATCTGGTCCGATAATGATCGTGGTAAAAAGCGTCGGATAAATCTGGATCTTAACCTTTAATTTTAATTTTAGGTGTAGAATTTAAGCTAACTAGGTATTGTTTTCTAAACTATTCTCTTACTTTTTAGATATTGGGGACAATTTCTCATTTAAGTTTTGGGGAGGGGAATAGTTGACTAGTATCTTGTTGTTTTTATTTGATTTTTAGTCTAAAATTTTCAAAAAAAAATTAAAAAATTAATAAAAAATTAAAAAAATATTTTGTGTTTTTGTGTTTTTAATTTGACTAATCTGGTGAAATTGGTGTGAGATAGATGTGTAAGGAATTTCCACTCCTGAGACGTATCTCAACCTAGTTCGTAACAAGTTAAATATTTGTTTATTTCCTTTTGAATTATTTAATTTGTGAATTCTCCATAAAACTGATTAAATTGGATCTTCATATTCTCAGTTGAGAGGTATTATCAACATGCATGGTAACATACAAACATGAGTTGTAATTGAAGAGTTTGTAATATTCAGTGCTCTAGCTTAATTGGAGGAAGCATCTAAAAAAGCGATGGGATATAAAAAAAAATACACACATCTGAGATCCGAGTAATTAAGTCCGTAGGGGTGTTTTAACACCTAGTACCCAAAAACCAACTGGTTTGGGAGTCACTGACCCAAATCTCGCTACATGGATCAAAGATGTTGTAAAAATAAAAAGAGACATATGAAATCCGAGTAATTAAGTCCGTAGGGGTGTCTTAACACCTAGTGCCCTAAAGCCACTGACCCAAAGCTCACTACATAGATTGAATATGTTGCTTTATTTATTTTTCGCAAAAAAATATAATAAAAAAAATTTGAAAATATCAGGAAAATATTCCATTGCTAAAAAAGGTGTAAATTCTGATATAACTTTAGGACAAAAATATTACCTTCTTTTCAACTACACTTATGAATATTGTGGGCACAATGATTTGATTAATACTTTGTTGGCTGAGTATATGGAGAGAATGGTAAAAATAATCGGAGAATTTACTTATTCGGTAATTTAGAAAGAAAGAAAACAACTCTTAACTAGGATAATGAGTTTCACATGTTTAGTCACTAACTTGTTTATTCTATTTGCTCTTGTCTTTTTGCTTTTGTGTGCATTAGTTTTATTATCTTTTTGCTTTTGTGTGCATTAGTTTTATTATCTTTTTGCTTTTGTGTGCATTAGTTTTATATTGACGTTTGTGGGTATCGTTGCTGTAAGCCCTCACGAGACTACAACTCGTCCACTAGGGACACCTAGGGGTTTAAAATAAAGATGTTTATGTTATTTTGTTATTTTGCTCGAGGACTAGCAAAATGTTAGGTTTGGAGGTGTGATGAATGGTAAATATATCACTATTTCCCACTCTCTTGACTTAATATTTTGTATAGTTTCATGAGTTTTGTGAATATTTTGATGTGTTTTGTGTTATTTTGTAGATAAATAAAATAACAGGACTCTCTGGAGGTGATTCGGGGCCAAAACAGTGGAAAACAGACAAAAAGGGCAAAAATATAAATTTCCTGCAAAAATACGCCGTACTAAAATATGTCATATGCTAACGTGCGCCGGATACTGCTAACATGCACCAGACACGTGTCATAATCAGAGAAGTTTTGCTATCATGCGCCTTGCTAACATGCGCCTACCATGTGTCAACATCATAGTAAATCTTCTAATGTGGCCGAACATCTGTCATCATCTCATACTGTCGACAATCTACATCTTTACTGACGTTAGCATCGCGACGCACACACCATTACGCGTCGCGACATCGACATAATAATTGGGCTGCCGACGAAGCCGCGTACACATGTCATCATCTCTGGAACCCACATGCCACATGGTAGAAATCTATTGCGCGTCGCGACACGAGGGACCTGGTTATGCCTATAAATTCAGGCCGAATTTATTTGAATTTTCATACCTTCCTAGAGTTCCTAATAAGGGACTAAATATTATATCTTATTTGTTTAAGTTTTTAATTTAAATTAAGCATTTTTATTTATTTATTTACTTTCAGCACTTTTAATTATGCACTTTTACTTTTAGCACTTTTAATTATGCACTTTTACTTTCAGTAATTATTTTTATTTATTTACTTTTTATTTCTTTTATGTTCAGTAGTTAATTTACTGTTGGGGTATGATGACGCTTTTTACTTTTATAATTTAGATTAATCTCCATTAATAATAATATATAAATTATCTTAAAACCTGGCTTAATTGAATATCGCCTATATGGTCGATTGGACTTAATTAAATTGATTTTAACCTGACTTAATGAGATACCGCCTATATGATTGGTTGGAATTAATTAAATCTGACTTAATCATGATACCGCCTATATGGTCGGTTGGTAATTATCATGTAAATTTATATATTATAATAAATGAGATTTCTAAATTATAAATAGTAAAGGTAGATTAATCTCACTTAATTTATAATAAGGAAATTGTAATTTAATAATATGGATTAAAAGTTGATACCGCCTTAATGGCTGGTTTTAATTATGTAACATAATATGACACCGCTTATAGGTCGGTCTTTAGGTGACAGATGATTACCGCTTATATGGCTGGTTTATGGATAAATAATAATACCACATTTATGGCTGGTTCAACTTAATTGGGTAACACTGACAATTTCCATTTTATAATAAAGTGAGATTTCTAAAAGTGGATCCCCTAACCCCCAACATTTTATTTTTATTCTAGGGAAGTGATGAAACACAATATTAACATACTTAATTATTGATTTAATTATATTATGGGTAATTCTTATTTTGTTTATTGAATCTTAAACTCAATCATTCTCGTTGCATAATAACCAATAAGATTGATGTGGTAAACTTAAAATGAACTTGGAAACGAGATTTTAGGTTTTAGCCTTCGATTCAATAGCCCATGATCTTCCTTGAGGATAGATAACCTTTAATATATTTCCTTACATGATATAAATATACCTGTCGGGCGTGGGTAGCCATAATTGGAACTTGCACTTAATGAATTCAGGTAACTTGGTTAACATATGAATATGATTAATTGGGTCATACTGGGTTTTTGTGTCTGACCATCGATGGAGGATTTTGCATATATCTTCGTGTTCCAGGTTAGCAAACTAAGTTATTACACTTATATAAGAGAATCAATTCAACATTAGAATAATATTGTGTGGAATCATAACCCTAGATATTTGGGTCATTTTTTTTATTTTCCTTAGTATTTTCTTTTGTTTATTTTATTTATTTAATCAGCAAATCCATATTCAACCAACCAATCAATCGATCAACCTATTCTCCCTTAATTATATACTTGTAAATAAATAGTATCAATAATTAATAATAACAGTAGGAATTAAGTCCTCGTGGGATCGATATTTTTATACTACTTGAACGATACGTGCGCTTGAGTTATACGCGTGTGATTACACCGGTCATGCATTTGGTAGAATCCGAGAGAAATCAGAGCTAATTTGATCGATCCGATAAGTAAAGTGAGTTCCGGTAAAATCGGGTTTCACACGCATTTGTGTTTGGATGAACGTAATTAAAGATATAGGTTAATTATGATGGTATGCTAGTATTTGAGTAATTCCAGAGAGGTTCGTAGGGCTTAGGATCATTCCACAGTGTTTTCGAAAACTTTTTGGAGGATTTTCTGGAAACGCGTATTTTGCATATTTGAGCTACTGGGTGGATATAAAACATTGTATGATGATGTATTATGAGTAATGAAACTAAAATCACTGAAAACATATTTAAGCTGGGTTTTCTTGGAAAGTTGGGGAGTTTATGTTCTAAGTAAGTTTCTATGATTAACGACTTTAACCGTCCGTATTTTATGTTACAGATGGAGAAAGAGAGAGAAAGAATAGCATGGACCCCAGGTAAGTACCTCCCTATGATCTTGCCTTAGGTAGACAAGGTATGATAGCTGATTGTATACTTATATATGTATATCGAAATAAGTGTAGATTTCAGACTCGTAGAAATATGTAGCAGTAATTATGGAGTCTTAGAAAGTATGAAATGAGAGCTTTCAGAGGTACTGTCAATAAGATTCATAAAAGAGTGCAGATTTTCTAAAAGTATGCATAGTGTCGTGTTTCTAGATAGCAAGCTAGTATCAGCATGAAAAGTTTAGCATAAGCTGTCGTTACATTTTCATAGTTAAAAATATCTCCTAATAGAACGCGTTTTCAGTACGTGAGATGTAAAAGTTTTGTAAAGAATTTTAACGAAGTTTCCAGACTTCAGTTTGGTTTTGATCTGAGTGTGGAACCAATGTATGAAATGTGTTGATATATTTAATGACACGTGCGAGCATTTTCCATATGGATGCGTTTGTTGAAATGGGGTACATGCCCATTTTGTATGTATTTGGATGAGTGAGATGTCACAACTCGTAATGGAGTGAGGTTGACTTTGCTGTTATATACATGGATAATGTCATTGCATTGCATTGTATTTCATTGCATGACTTACATGATCATATGGTTGATATGATGATGCATATGCATTTTGCATACCTATAGGGAGACACAGTACACATTGACAGATACAGACCCAGGACCATGGGGATGGCGATGCGTAACTCCCCTGGATCCTGGTTATAGTGAGTGGACACTCTCTTTCTAAATTGATTTTTCATTGTATAGTTTTAAGTACATACTTACTTTTCTTCACATAGGGCGTTAGCCAGAATTTTATTACAAATGCTTTTCAGATAACGATGTTTTAGAAAGATTGATTTTAATAGCATGAGATTTGAGATTTTTCGAGGCATGGGGGAAAAACCCACCTCAGTATGTAACTTGATTAAGATATGGAATTGACGGAGAGAACATGTGCACATGTAGAGGACTGGGGGGACGGCGATACGTAACGCCCCCAGATCCTAGTTCAGGACTATGGATGGCAGATGCCCCTTGATCCTAGATTCAGAGCTTGGAGGGTAGCATAGATTCGCACCCCCAGTTATAGTTCAGTTATAGGAAACGTTTTCCTAGCGCAGCGGAAACATCTTAGGCACTCGAATTGGACTTGAAAAATTTTTCTGCCCTTCTCATTTGAATGCCGAATCTGACCAGCAGCAACACTGAAATTTTGTTTCTGTTTTAGAAAAAATTTTAGCCCCGGAACGCACTGAAAACAGTCCCCGAACTGTAGTGAAATATTGGATTGTATTTGACTCGTTATGCGCCCAACACACACCCAAATTACCCTCTGATTTGTGTGACCAGTAGAGATAATTATGGTCTGATTTTTCACTCAAAAATCAGCCCCAACACAGCCCCAAAATGTCCCCAAGTGTTTCCCAAAATTCTCGATTAAATAAAATTCAAACAGAACCCCGAATCACTTATGTATGGTGCGGCAGTGAGAATAATTCACCCTCACTACCGTGTGCTTGTATAGATGATTGGTGATGTATTATATTATGTTCGACACCAAAAGTCTTTTGTGCCATGTCTCACAACCAACGGAAACAAGTGTGGGCTTGACTCACACAAATCAATCCCTAAACTTTTTAGAGTTTTCTCAACTTTTGAGAGAAAGGAGAAGATGAAGAAAGGTGGCTAGGGTTAGAATGAAAGGCTTGTCCAAGAGAATAAAAAATTTCTTTTTATAATTAGGGTTTATTATTTCCAAAATAAATCAAACCCTCAGCCTCCCCACTTGGTAGTTTCGACCATAAGGCCTTTTTCTCTTTAATTTTGTAACATTAATCCTTATTACTATAATAAAGGATATGTTACAAAAATAAAAGGTGTAATTGTCTTTACTCAAACCAATCAAACACCTTCCAAAAACTATTTTGGAAAATCAAAATCAAAATTTATATTTATTAAATTATATAAATAATATAATTTAATAATATGCAATTAATAATCATCAAATAATTATTAAAACTATATACAAACCTTTTAATATATAGTATCAAGTGTGACACATCAATATTATTAATCATATTAATAATATTTATACATATGTGAGTATATAATTGGACTATCCAATTATACTAAATCCGCTATAGTAAATCGAGCTAGCACGTGGACTAAATGGACCTACGGTTCCGAGCTCCAATAATCTCAAAATATTAATTAAGCTCTTAATTAAATATTCGAATTATTAACTCCGGGTTATTCCACTAAAAACTTAAAGTTGCACTCTCGTTACCACAAATGATATATTAAGCCGAATCAAGTCGGTGTCCATTGATATAGTCACTACATATAGATTAACCCTTCACGAGTAGCTCGTAATTAGAGCCGGGTCATAATGTCTGTTATACCCCTCTAATTATTTTTACCTTAAGTACCATTTATTCTTTAATAAACGATTTATTTATAACCATTATGAATTTTAAACTTTCTATTCGTAATAGAAAGACTTGAGCACTCAAATCGTTCAAGCACTGAATCAACCCTTAAGAAAGATACTCCTCTACTTATCGCAAGAATGAGTGAACTTCATGTCTATTGGTCGGGATTGCTACACCAACCTCACCTTTGTAAATCAAAGGACATAACCTGCAATGTAGGAGTTCATAGTTCACTCAGGATTAAGATCAATCCATAAGAATGTCATTTCATGTCTCTACATGGACGAAATGACTTTCTCTATTTAACGGATATTATAAGAATGTCATTTCATGTCTCTACATGGACGATCCTGGATCAAGGTCGCCATACAAATATAGAATTGACCGCAGCTATAGATAAACAACAAACAAAGTACCCGATTTGTTTGCTCTCTATGGACTATTTAAGATTACTAACTTCAGACTTAAATCCTCTTGTGCATGACACTCATACACTAAGTCTGAAGGTATATAAGTAATCTAGGGTATTCAAGATAATTTATAATATGAAAAAATTAAACAAACACTTTGATAAATGAATAATGCATCATTTTATTTCAAAATATAAAAAGCCGTTTACATTACATGTAGCTCTAGGGCATACATTCCAACAATCTCCCACTTGCACTAGAGAAAATGGGACATGTCACGTAATCCTAGACCATCTAGGTGACCTTCAAACACTTTAGCCGACAAGGTCTTTGTAAACGAATCAGCCAGGTTCTCTACTGATGCAATCTTTATGATGGCAATGTCTCCTCTCTGCACTATCTCCCTGATGAGATGATATTTCCTCTCTATATTATTTCCCCTATTGTGGCTTCTTGGTTCTTTGGAGTTTGCCAATGCACCACTATTATCACAATAAAGTGTGAGTGGTCTATCCATATCTGGAACAACTTCCAGATCACCCAAGAACTTAAGGAGCCAGACTGCTTCCTGAGCTGCTTCACAAGCTGCTACATATTCAGCCTCCATGGTTGAGTCAGCAATGCAAGATTGCTTTATACTCCGCCATACTATAGCACCACCACCTAGGGTAAACACTGATCCAGATGTTGATTTCCTAGAATCGACATCCGTCTGAAAATCAGAGTCTGTATATCCCCTTAGGATCATATCCTCACCGGAATACACAAGCATATAATCTCTCGTTCTCTTAATATACTTGAGAATATATTTCACAGCCACCCAGTGATCCAATCATGGGTGCGACTGAAACCTACTGACTACTCCTACTGCAAAACAGATGTCTGGTCTCGTGCATAACATAAAATACATGAGACTACCAATTGCCGAGGCATAAGGGATATATCTCATTTCCTCAACATCTTGAGGTGTCTAAGGAGACTGTTCCTTTGACAAATGAATTCCATGCCGATAAGGCAGATTGCCTTTCTTGGAATTCTGCATCCCAAATCGCACAATGATCTTGTCGATATAGGATGCTTGAGACATAGCTAACAGTCGTTTCTTGCGATCCCGAAGTATTTGAATCCCAAGAACATAACTGGCATCTCCCAAATCTTTCATTTGGAATTGGTTAGCTAGCCAGGTTTTCACGTCCGATAATATTTTTACATCATTCCCAATGAGTAAAATATCATCGACGTATAAATTAAGAAAAACCACATTCCCGTCAATGACGCGCTTGTATACACAAGGTTCATCAACATTCTGCTCAAAATTATAAGACTTGATCGTGGTATCAATGTTAGTGTCCTACACATGCCACAAGATCACTAAGATGATTTGTGTGTGAATAAATCAAAGAGAGTTGAGGAAATACTCACATTGACCGGATGAGTTTCAAGACTTTTTCTTTGTATTTTGAAAGCTCCAAGCTTTCTTTGTTGTTCCAAACTCAAGGGTGAGTTTCCATATCACCTTTACTTGACTCCTTATGTGCTAGCAAGAACAAAAATTGAAAGAAAATTTGCCCTCCAATAGAAGCAAGGTTTCGGCTATTGAGAGAAATGGGAGAGAGATGAAGTTTTGTGTTTTTGTTTTCCAAAAACCATTTTCAAAATTCTTCCATCACTCAAGTGACTTGTAGATGTAAGTTGGTGGGTCTCACACTTAAATTCAAAATTCAAGTTGGGTTGCTCAACACACTACGGGCTCGGGTTCGTTTAATCCGATTAAACGAATTTTCCGTCGCTACGTAATCAAATCAAATTTAATTAAATAGCAATGCCTAGTAAAATTATTACGGAAGTCGCTTGCGAATTAATTCCAAATTAATTCGTTCGCTTGAATTAAAATCCAATTTTAATTCCATATTGAAATCCAATTTCAATTAATGTATCCGATATATTATTTTAGCCCAATTAAATAAATTAAATAGAAAAATCTAATTTAACTATTAAATTTATTTTGCCGATTAATTCCATATTAATCGCGTTCTCTCTTCTTGACGAATTAATCCCAGATTAATTCTTGCCCCAATTAATCCCAGATTAATTTTCTCTTTCATAATTAATCTCAGATTAATTCTGTTCGAGTCAAATATCATCGGTGAATCTTTGGGAAGCGACCCAAGAGATTCCTGGATATATTGGCAGTAAATACGGTTATCGAACTATCCGAACACGTGAGTACCCGGTACCACATTCTTATCGATTTACAAGACATGATTGGCTTCTAGCAAAGCACCGTGCCTACCCAATTCTCCAGAAATATATTCTACATGGAATATATATAATCTGTATCAGGCGTAGTAAATAATGTATTGCGTAACACGATCCAGTATCAGATGTCACATGCTAGGCCTAGGGTTGGAATTGTGTATGCCCCGTACGAAGAACATATCAGATCACTAGCAACTAGTCTATATAATCGGATAATCATGATCTAGTCATACTATCCCGATAGCTGCAGCATTTAAGAATACCAGTTCTGTATCCTACGTGATCATCATCTCTATATGACTGAAGTGATACTTCCATCTTGACATCACACCCAATACACTACGATTCTCAGTAAACCTAGAAGAGGTGTTCACAGAACTTGTTAAAGCCCCGGACGACCAAAACCAAATACACCTACCCTAATTCGGATTCCCATAGACACATAGTCATGCTACCAATGAGATTCCGAGGGGTCTATCCAGAGCGAAGCTATTCCCGTACCATCAGTTAACAGAACCTCATATCACACTTGTATAAGTATCCAATACTTAAAT
>SKCR01002728.1:0-27266 GCA_019454045.1 Zanthoxylum bungeanum
ACAATGTAAGTGATTCCGCCACTTTTCTTGTTTTTCACATATATAATCATGTTTAGGACCTTGTGGCATGTCTTAGAGACTAACAATATAGACAAGCAAAGGCAAGAGAAATTGTAGAGAGGAACTGGTAACCAACTTAGTATAGATGTATGTACGTTTGTACCTTATAGGTTCAAACCTATAGTAAAACAGCCCAGTTATAAGAAAGTACAGATACCTTCAAATAAAGGATCTGTCAGTAAAAGTAGAAAAGTCTAGCCCAATAATTATACAAAATAAGTTGAGAAGGTGTTAAGTTTTTCGTAAGAAGGCTCTTAAGATATATCTCTTTATAGAAGAACATAAGAAATCTAAACAATCAGAAGCTGGAAGATATAAATCTAAACCACGAACTTAGTACCCTTCGGAATTAATAGCTCAAGAAAGAAATGAGCTGGAGTAAGTAGAGTATAACGAAAAGTCTAGGAGTGAGATTCTTTGATGCACCATAAGAGTTGAGACATGGCCATAACATAAGGTATTGAGCAGGAAGTTATGAAAACACGACGATGAGTTCCCTCTCGATCTAAATTTAAAAGTACCAAGCAGGAAACCGAAGCCAAGCTAACAAAAAGACTGAGGCGATCGTGAGTTAGTTTTCAGAAAAGTAAGAGTTCTAACAAGAAAAGCAAGATGATTTTGAGTATGAAGTCAGTTAAGGCAGATAATCTGGAGGCCGTGAACTCATGGGCCTGTGGTGAGATCCCAAGTTTAGAAAGGAATCTAGGATGAATCCTATTTAAGGAGGGGATAATTTGTAATGATCGGTAGTTTTTACTACTGTACTATTACGAAAGGGATGAAAGCACATAGAATAAATTATTTTGAGACTCATATATACTCATAGAATGACTTTAGGGACAATCGAAAAATTCCTCGAAGTCCCAGAACGAGATTGTACGGTGTTCCCTTTGGACAGCCCATGGTATTTGCGGCGTAATATTTTCGTATGAACTATGATTTTTATTAATTTTATATCATCGAAAAGCTGAGATCGAAGAAGAAGAAGAAGAAGAAGAGGTAACATCCATTTGACCCAAATTAGAGATGATGGCATGTTAGGGGTTACATATTAAGAAGAAGAATAATAAGAAGAAGAAGACCCAAATCTTTTTTTGTTTAATTTTGGAGGTATACAGGTCTATTAGAGATGATGGCATGTTAGAGGTTACATAGAAATGTTTAAAGATTGATTTAATAGTGATGGATTTGTGATTAAACATAGTAAATGATGATAATATGGTAGTTTAGGATGTGTGGAGTTGATTTAAATTGATGGATTGTGTGTTGAAAGAGTTATGGAAGCTTTGAAGATGCATTTGGGTGAGTGGGATAGACTTCAAGAAGAATGGCAAAAACTTGGAAATCAGGTTCACGTCGCGAAACAAAAGGGGTTTTGCATCGCGACGCGTATAAGGAAAAATCAGGGCCGATTCTGGTTTGGTTACGTCGCGACGCACGCCACATATTGCGTTGCGACGCGATGATGAAAAGTTCACCAAAACAGTTCCTAATCTGTTCAGTTCTATCCCAGCATGTTAGAGACCACCGTTAGGGTCTCCCCTATCAGTTCGAATGCATATGTTGCATCATATACCAAGCATGATGTATTAAGTAATGATAATACAGATCTGAATTGAGAAAGTTTAACCTAACTCCGAAACTCACCTTGTGATTTGTAATCTAACTAAATTACCATTTACAGACCATTACAGGAGTTGCAATCCACTTCGACGAATCGGAATAGCTCCAGCCAGATCCCTAAATAGTGAGTGGACACTTTATCTCAGAACTGATTTTATTTAACTGATTTGAATTCAGACTTAATTTTAAAAGTATAAAGGGCATTAGACTGAATTTTTACTATATATGTTTTTCTTTTTATATATACATACAATGATGATTTTGAAAGATTAATTTTCAGCATTAGTTTTGAGTTACGATTGTTTTCAACCTGAGTTTTATATTTTCCGGGGCATGAGGGAAAACTTCACCCTAGTATGTAACTTGAGGCAGTGTGGAATTGACGGACTGAGGACATGTGCACATGCAGAGGACTAGGGGGACGACAATACGTAACGCCGCCAGATCCTAGTTCAGGACTAGGGATGACAGATGCCCCGAAATCCTGGTTTCAGAGCCTGGAGGGTAACATAGATTCATACCCCCAGTTCTAGTTCAGTGGCTTGGGGGACGGCGATACGTAACACCCCAAGGCTACCAATTTTAGAGACAATAGTGGCATGCTTTGGGGGACGGCGATACGTAACGCCCCAAAGTCATGGATTTGCATTGCTGGTTACAGTTAGGCGTATGGGGGGATGGCGATACGTAACGCCCTCATACGTCAAGGTTTTCAGATATAGAACAACACTGTTTTCAGATTAATAAAAATGCAGTTTTCAGAAACCAGATTTTACAAATAGCTTTCAGAAACCAGTATTTTAAAAGACATTTTCAGAAAGAAAAGTTTTATTAAAGAGATTTCAGACGGAGTTTTCAGAAAAGAGATTTCATATGGAGTGATTTTTCTGAAAATTTAGTTTTAAAAACCTAATGTTTGATTGGAGTATTTCAGTTTTCTTGTCCACTCACTTAGATCGAATGACGACCTAACCCCCCACTCCCAGTTTTCTTTTGTTGCAGGTTTTCCAATAGGACAAGCTCGGGAGGACGAATACTGATGTAGTCACTATGGTTTGGAGTCCATCAGTCCAGTGTTAGAGAGCTTAAGAGGCTAGTCAGAGTCAAATAGAAGTTATGTACCAGTATATAGTCATGTCGTAGTCGATGTAAGGATACATGTTTTATGTATATCATTTTCAAAGTTATGCTTTTATGATAAGTTGTTGAGTTTGGGCTACGGTCCCTTACATACCATATATATGCATATTAGAAATAAGAGTATCAGTAATTGGACAACAATTATTAGAGTCAGAGGCTTATAGGGTTAGTACGGTCTACCCCCTAACGGTAACATCTCTCAGATCGGGGATGTTACAAGTTTCCATTCAAGAGTCATTTAGCCACTCATGATTGACCTAGAATTGTTCTTGATTTGTTACGTGATGGTGAGGCTTGTTTGGTGTCGTGGGAATTGAATTAAAATATTGAATTTAATTAATTTGGTGATATATTTGTTAATTTGTGAAATTATGAAATTAGGGTTTTTAACCTTTACCAAATTTTGGCCTTTTCATATATATGATGAGATTTGATGTATTTTTTATGTATATTAAATTTGGGAATTTTTGGATTTGATCTTAACATGTTTTGAACAAAAATGACCAAATTGAAAATTCTTGAAAGTTTAGGGACCTCTCGGCAATTTCTGAAATTATTGTCTTCAGTTGTAAAATTGTATTTTCATGTATAAGACAAATATAAATCATTTTAGGATTGTTTAGAAATTAATTGGAATTGTATTTGACAATTAAGGACTAAAATGATTAAAATACAAAGTTCTGGGGCAAAACGGTAATTATCGAAAATTCTTATTTTTGGGTAAAAATTTTAGTTTTTATGTATTTAGTAATTGAAATAAATTAGTTTATTTTAATTACCCAAGAAAAATAATTGAAATAGAAAATTTTTTATTTTTCGCGTACCGCTGTGTTTACCCGAATTACCGCCCGAAATCCCAACAAAAAATGATATCAAAGCAGGTCTAAACCTGGAGAAAGTATATGAATATGCCTTTAAATTCATTTCTTAATTATGTTCTCGCTTGATACATGCTTATATTTAATTAATTTGATTAAATTAAATACGTTTCATCTTTGCGGAAAATCCCTTATTAATAAGATTTTATAAGTAATATGTATTGGATGCATATTTCTTGGTCTGTCTTGTCAATACTGTTTGTGGATATCTATTCTATGGCTGCATCCGAGAACGTGCCAAAGCAATGAGGGTGTATTTGATAGAAATTTATCCATACCGGATGTATATGTGATACTAGACAAGTTCAAGCGAAAGCGGAAATCCTGAACGTGCCAAAGCTGTCAGGACTACGCAATTATCTTGAATTTATCATTGACAAGTTTAACCTTGGTACGCCTCATTGTGAATGTGCCAAAGCTGTCACAACGAGAAACGGCCATGACCGGAACCCATGAGTCACTATTGAGTGATTGACAATAAGTTGTCTACCTAATGATTATACGTAGGTGAGATCATGTCAAAGCTGTGAGCTGAAATATATTCACCTTTCGCTATTAAATATAATTTGATTAATTGTTTATTTGCATTCTGTTTGGGGATTACAGTATTGCATGTAATAGTGGGAGAGGCATTTTTAGATTAAAAATCCATGATCTATTTATGCTTTGTTTTGATTTATATTATATGAAACTGTTATGTCTACTATCCGTTTTTCGCTATCTATATGATAGATTTGTGATGGCGGCACCTGCTCCTAATCCTTTTGCTCGTATATTGGATACAAACAAGCTTAAAGGTGGCGAAAACTCTACAGATTGAGACTTGGATCTAAGAATTGTTCTTGGGTCTGATGCTACACCAGAGGAATATAGCACCTGATGCTACACTAGAATTGTTCTTGGAAGGTCCGTTACCACTGGCTATAGCACCTGATGCTACACCATAGGAATATGAGACTCTCCAAAAGTAGAGAGGTGATGATAGAAGAGTCAAATCATATATTCTTAGTTCCTTGGCACCAGTGCCTAAGAGGTAATATTTTGGATTGCCCGATGCATATATTATGATGACGCGGTTGCGAAAGTCCTTTATGAACCAAGAACGGGTCTCGGTTGATAAAATTACAATAGAACTGTTCCTTGCAAAATTGGAAGAGGGACAGGTTGTGAGCCCTCACGTGCTTCATCTGATTGATTTGATCGAACAGTTGAGGCGCTATAATTTCCCTCTCAATGACACTTTAGGATGAAGTGTCATACTAGGATCTCTGCCAGCATCATATCGCCAATTTGTGATGTATTTCAATATGAATGGGATTAGATGTTCTTTCCAGAAACTGCATAAGATGTTGGAAACTGCGGAGGAAGATTTGAGGAATGGAGTACCGACTCGCCTTCCTAAACCCACTGCTCTTCCTGCTTCCTCCCAATCGAAATAGAAAGGGAAGAAGAAGAAAAATAAGAAAAAGAATGGTACAAATCCTCCACCACAGGGTAAGATAACTAAGCCCAAGAAAGCTGCCAAAGATAAATGCCACCACTACAACAAGATCAGCCATTGGAAGAGGTACTATCCTGATTACCTAGTCCAGATCAGAAAGGAAAGATCATCTACTTCAAGTACTTTTATTTTTCTCATTATTAATATTACATTAGCTTGTGAGACTATGTCGTCCAGTTGGATTTTAGATTCTGCTTATCTAATTCACATTTCCAATTCGTTGCAGGTGTTGAAAGAAAGTAGACGGCTAAAATCTGGGGAGTTGCAATTGCGATTCGGCAGTGGTGAATCTTTGGATGTAGTTGTTGTGGGCTTATGCAAGATTCCCCTACCCAGTGGGAGCCTTTTGTTGTATGACTGCTTTTTTGTACCAGGATGTGTTGCGAACATTATATCACTTTTTTATATTAGATAATGAAGGCTATAATCTAAATATTAAGAATCATTCTTTATATTTATATGATAGATATAATGTTCAGATCTTTCTTTGTCCAAATGAGCATGGTCATTACATTTTGCATACCTCACAAGATATCTTTAATGCTGGTACTAATAAACCTAAAGTATCTAATATAAATAATATTGAATTGTGGCATATGAGGTTGGGTCATATATGCGTGAAATGCCTATCCCAGTTGGTTAGGAATGGTTTGATACATGATCTTACCATTGAACCTTATCCAACTTGTGAATCTTGCATTCAGGATAAAATGACCAAAGCCCCATTTTCGGGTGTAGGACACCGAGCCACTGACTTATTGGAACTAATACATTATGATGTATGTGGTCCCATGAGTCACACCACACTCAGTGGTTTTTCCTACTCCGTTACCTTCACCGATGATCTGTCCCGGTATAGTTATGTTTATTTGATGAAACATAAATTGAAAACCTTTGAAATGTTCAAGGAATTCTGAAATGAAGTAGAAAAACAAACTTGTAAATATATTAAATGTCTTCGATCTAATCGAGGCAGTGAATATATGAGTGGTGAGTTCACCGATTATTTAAAGGAGAATGGGATTCTCGCTCAATATACTCTTCCGGGTACTCCACAACACAACAGAGTGTCTGAGAGAAGAAATCAGACTTTATTAGATATGGTTCGATCGATGTTGAGTTTTACAGATTTGCCCTATTATTTATACGGTCATGCTCTTTTAACTGCTACTCATCTTCTGAATAATATTCCTTCCAAGGTTGTTCCTATAACTCCCTATGAGATATTGACTGGTAAGAAACCGAATCTTAATTATA
Source organism: Zanthoxylum bungeanum (assembly GCA_019454045.1). Taxonomy (NCBI): domain Eukaryota; kingdom Viridiplantae; phylum Streptophyta; class Magnoliopsida; order Sapindales; family Rutaceae; genus Zanthoxylum; species Zanthoxylum bungeanum. Next base: position 6,460 of record SKCR01002728.1, read on the forward strand.
TTAAGATTTGGGGCTGTCCTGCCTATGCCATGATGGCTCAGGCAGATAAGCTTTCGCCTCGAAGGAAAAATTTTAGGTTTGTTGGATATCCTTCAACACAAAAGGATATTTGTTCTATGTTACCAAGCATTAAAATGTGTTCGTAGCTCGCTTCGCAAAATTTCTAAAGGTAGAATTTTTGTCTGAATGAGGTAATCATAGATAGGTTGAACTTGATGAAGTATAACCTGGAACCAACGAACCAATGGAGGAACATAAAGTTCAAATAGATGAAGAGCCTTCTACACACACACTCCGTAGGTCCCAAAGGGTGTCAAGACCTCCTAAATTCTTGTATTTGATACAAGAAAATAATCTGGATGATCTCTTAGTCAAAGAGACTGACCCTTATACCTATAAAGAAGCGATGTTAGACATCGACTTCATTCCGCTTCCTGAAGGAATTTTTCCTATCGGTAGTAAATGGGTTTACAAGAGGAAGCGTGGGCTTGACAGAAAGGTTGAAACCTTTACGACCCGACTAGTAGCTAAAGGTTACACGCAGCGACCTGGTGTCGACTACGATGAAACATTTTTGCTAGTTGCGATGCTGAAGTCTATAAGGATTTTATTGTCTATTGCTGCTTACCATGATTACGAGATTTAGCAAATGGATGTCAAAACATCTTTTCTAAATGGGTTTCTTGATGAAGAAATCTATTTGGAACAGCCGGAGGGTTTTGTATCTAGCGAAAACTCAGGCATGGTTTGTAAGCTTAAAAAGTCCATTTATGGACTTAAGCAAGCTTCGCGAAGTTGGAATCTTCGATTAAATGAGATTATTAGATTGTCTGGTTTTCTCAAGAATACGGAAGAATCATGTGTGTACCATAAGGCTAGTGGGAGTATGATAGTATTTTTGGTTCTCTATGTTGATGACATCCTAATCATTGGAAATAATATAGGAAAGATACAAGGCGTCAAAGCTTATCTTTGTAAGAATTTCTCCATGAAAGACCTGGGTGAAGCTTCTTATATCTTAGGTATAAAGCTCTATAGGGATAAAGAAATGAAGCTTATTAGGTTATCCGAATCAACATACATAGATAAGATCTAAGAACGGTACAATTTTACCAACTGTAAGACAGTAAATATACCATTCAGACATGGCATTCATCTTACGAAGAAGATGTGTTCGCAAACAGAAGATGAGAAGATTAGAATGTCTAATCAGCTTTATGCTTTATGTTTGGGAAACATAATGTATGACATGTTATGTACAAGGCCTGATATTAGCTACGCGGTTAGTGTAACTAGTAGATATCAGTCCAATCCAGGAAACGACCATTGGATGGCCGTTAAACATATCATGAAGTATCTGTTGTTATATTTTTTATCCTACCGCAAATGTACAGTGTCAAGTTTTAGTATAAATGAGTTTAGAGTGTCGAACCCACAAGGATGTGTTAAACTCACACTAAATGCTACAATTGATAATCCTAACTTTATTTAGAAAACAAATAATAAAGATTTTAATAAATTAATATAAAAATAATTAGATATGAGGAACTAATACGATAGAAATTCTAGAGTCTGATTTCACCTAGCTATCTTCTATGTATTTTTCATGCCAATTAATCCTTGTTCAGTTATATTATTTATAAGTCAAGGCTCCGAAATTATCCACTCCCTTTCTCGAGCATCAGTGAAAATATCATCAACTACAGACTTCGATATCTCTATAAAAATCCAGTAGTTAACAACTCATTACGCTTTGTGATGTTATGTTAACGACTTCAAAGGAAGTTATATATTCTCTCAAACTCTATAAAACTCCTAAGTTAGATTCTCTAGATCTATTAAAAATCCTCTCTCTTGAGTGATAGATTCTAAACATGCATCATCTCAAATTATGGCCAGCAATCAAGAAGCATTAAACTCAAAAGAATATAAATAAACTGAATAAAACTTCATAAAATTGACAATCAATATAAAGGTTCAAACATCAGTTACATCATTCTCCAGAATTAAGGAGTTTAGTTTATGACACAAGATTAAAACATTGAAAACAAAGTCATGAATCTAATGGAAATCATTAGAGTTGTAAGAAAGAAACAAGAAGATAAAATCTGAATTGAATCTATTCCTCTTCGGACGTCTCCGCCTTCGTCTCCTCTTGTCACTCTTCAATCCTCCTCCTTTGATCTCTATAAAAATAAGTGTTTTTGTGTTGGGTATTAGCCTCCTCTCTTAAGTTTGGATGAACTAATCTATTTATAATAGAGCCTTGGAGTCTTTGCATGAAAAAACCCTAAAATCAGCATTTTGGGTCGCTGTGAGGCACCGCGACACCCACTCTCGATATTTTGCATGTGTTCAGCATAGGCGCGTTGCGACACATAGCAAGGGCACGTTGCGATGCCTTGCAGGTTACAGGTTTGTGTGTTTTCTCATTTCTGCTTTTCCCGCGTGCTTCCGATGCGTCCGTATGGCCCTAAAACACGTACCCACATGATCCATGTATCGATGCTTCTTATAAATAAAAAATAAAATAAACTATAAAATACATTAAACTATACATCATCTAACAAAATAGTAAGCTAAGAATACATGAATAATTGGGTATAAACCACACTTATCAAAAAACCCCAAACTTAAGGTTTTGCAAGTCCCGAGCAAAAGAGAAACTAAAATAAAATAAATAATTCAAACAATAAGTAACAAAATTAACTAATCCACTTTCGTAGGGATCATGATTGCATTTAGTGTATGCAACAAGCCTTTAAACCCCTAGACGGCCCTAGTGGACGAGTTATAGCCTCGTGAGGGCTTACAGCGATGACACCCATAAACGTCATTCACACACAATCATGCAAAAATATAAAAAAAAATTAAAAAACAACTAAAATAATCTCGATAGTTATGCATATAATGTCCTCAAAAAGTGTTTATCAATGAAATTAGAGAACCTTTAAAGTACTCAACTGTGACTCAAATCCAAATTCTTGAATAAACCATCTAAGCCAGACTCACAGTGTGTGTGTGTGTGTAAAGGTTTCATTCACAGCTTGACTCATAGGTAAGCCAACTCGATGATTTCGTCTCAAAAATTGAGATCTGATGGGTCAAACCAACCTAGATATCTCAAATTTATTCTGCATTTGCCTTTTTTTGCTTCGTATGGTATGATTTTATTTTTTTCTTTTTTGCTGATTTTGTTTCCATTTTTTTTAACACACCCTACCTTTTAAGGTAGCATTTCTCCATATGGTGGTCCTAACACTCACCCATAGGTAGCTTCACGCTTATTGGTTATTGGTGGTTTCTTTTTCTTATCATACCATATATCATAATACTAGCATATTGAGATAGATATCTAAGCAAACGGTCATTCCTTGGCAAACAATTTCTTCAACTAGTCAATTTGCCAACTACTTAGGTTCTTACAGCTAAAAACCCATTGTTAAGTACTTACTAGTCGAACCTAGATCATCTACTCAAGGCATCAGATAAAAATCAATTGAGACTTATTGTTTCTACTAAAATTTCATTTAAGAAAAAACATTTTGGACAAATTCATCATTAGACAATGCTTTACTCTCAAGTATATAACAAAATAATTTTTTTAAACAGGAAATAACACTACATGCACACACCCCCAAAGTTAAAACTTGCATTGTCCTCAATGAAAGATAAACATAAAGAAACAAAATTATGGAACAACACTACCCTGTATGGAGTTGATCAGGCTCTTACTGGTCAAAATTTTGTTGTGCAGGCTTTGTGTGTGTCGTGCTACCTCCCTGCTAGTGCTAAGTTTAACGTCTTCAACCAGACGCAACCACCCAAATGGTGGTCATGGTAGCTTCTTATTTTGTATCCACTGATTGTTTTGACATGAAAAAGATAGATTGGCAACTGTGGCACTTTATCGAAATACCCATAACTGCTGCTTGGTCATGGAGTAAGTACTCTGCTCAATCTGTGTTTCTAAGGACTTCATTGTCGCCCCGATATTTTCCATGTGTGTCTTAATATTGTTCAGCCTTGCTTCATTCTGTTGGTTTCTGTAATATGTCCCAAGAAAGATTAGCATATGAAATATAATAATGAATATATATTGAACTTTGAAGTATGGCGGATCATACTTACAATGCTTTGTTGATGAAGAAAATCAAACCAAATGGAAGCTCCAAGTGTTGGTTGATTCGGCCAAGAGGAGAAGAAGGTGGAAAGCTCCAAGCTTTGTGTATTCCAACTCTATGATGGTTTCCCTATCACCTCTTTATGATCCCTTGAAGGTGCTAGCCTTGCATGTGAATAGATGTTCCAAACAACCACAATATCTTCAAGCTTTGCAACAAGAATTGAAGAAATGGAGACCCCAAAACTGTTTCAGGTTTCGGCATTAAGAGAAGAGAGAAGAGAGTTTTTGTTAAATTAATTTTTGTTACCAAAAATCAATTTATACTTATGCCATAATGTTTATTAAATTAATAATAAATTATGACACCAACCATGCAATGGCTTAGAGTGTCAAACACTCAACTCCATGCAATACAATTGAGTGTATTGTACACTATCACCATGCAATGCATTATCAATAAAATAATACATATAATGACATGTGTCATGTGGGGCCCCACACGTTTCCAAATGAAAGTGGCCCACGTGCACTCACGCGTTCGGGTTCGATATTTCCGAAATACCGAACTTACGTCGCGACGTTAATTAAATCGAATTTAAATAAATAATTGCGCCTGGCGTAATTATTATTTACGTTGATAACGAACTAATTCTAATTAACTCGTATGCCCGAATTAAAATCTAATTTTAATTTCACGTCGAAATCGAATTTCGATATTATTTATCGAATATAATAATTTTATCGATTAATTCTTAATTAATCGTTCTCTCTCTAAATAAGGCACTTTATCCGAGATAAAGTTTCTCCCAATTAATCCAAGATTAATTAAGTCCGAATCAAATATCATAGGTGAATCTTCAGGAAGCGACCCAAGAGATCTCCGGATATGTTGGCAGTAAATACGGTCGTCGGATAATCCGACACACGTACGTACCTTTACTACGTTCTTACCGATTCACAAGACAAGTTAGCTTCTAGCAAAGCGCCATGCCTACCCAATTCTCCAGAAATATTCTTATAGGAATATAAGATCTATATCAAGCGTAGTATACCGTAGTATTGCGTACATCGATCCAGTATCGGATGATCACATGTTAGGCCTGGGGCTGGAGATTTGTCTGCCCCGTACGAAACATATATCGGACATCAAGCAACTAGTCTCTTTAAATCGGACAATCCTGACCTGGTCATATTGTCCCGACGGTTGCAACCTTTTATAGAGTACTAGTTCTGTGTCCTGCGTGATCATCACCTCCATATGTCTGAAGCGATACTTCCATCTCGACATCACATCCAGTACACTACGATTCTCGATAAACCCAGAAGAGGTGTACACAGAACCGGTTAAGGTCCTTAACCACCAAAACCAAAGTTTACCGATTGTCCGCAAGTACTAGCGATGTAAGTCTCAGGTTAAGACCATATACACCTACCCTGATGCGGCCTCCCATAGACACGCAGACATACTACCAATGAGATTCTGCGGGGTCTATCCAGAGCGAAGCTGTTTTCCGTACCATCGGTAAAACACACAACCTCCTATCGCACTTGCATAAGTTATCCAATACTTAAATATATGAGAACTATGCCGTTGTGCCCTCATCCAACGTGCACAAGCGCAATACTAGTCTATTCCGTATTATCGATGTCCGATCTCGATAATACTCCGACTAGGGATATTTAATGATCAAACCTTTATTGATTGATACTGTCTCATATCATCTCAATCCGGTATTAATCATATGGACTTTCGCCATTTATATATCAAAGTAAATAATATTTACAAAATGGCAAAAGGCAATTTCATTATCACATAGTTAATTTTGTACAATAATACAATATCATTTACAAACAGTGACGCTATGGGACATAATGTCTAACAATCTCCCCACTTGGCCTATAGCAAGTCACTCAAGCATCTAATACCCGAACTATGTATATGTCGTTCAAAACTTGCTGAAGAACAGCCTTCGTCAGCGGATCTGCAATGTTGTCATCTGATGTGACCTTCTCGACCTTTACATCGCCACGATGTATAATCTCCCGAATCAGATGGTAACGACGAAGAACATGCTTGGACCGTTGATGAGACCTTGGTTCCTTAGCCTGCGCTATAGCCCCGTTATTGTCACAATATAATGAAACGGGCTCAGCTGCTAACGGAACTACTCCTAATCCGATTAGAAACTTTCGGATCCAACTGCCTCCTTTGCTGCTCAGATGCAGCGATGTATTCCGCTTCTGTTGTTGAATCGGCAACAGTATCTTGCTTGGAAGATTTCCAGCTCACTGCTTCGTTATTCAAACAAAAAATGTACCCTGATTGCGACTTGTAGTCATCCTTGTCGGTCTGCAAACTTGCATCGGTATACCCAGATACCGCAAGTTCTCCACCTCCATAAATAAGAAAGCATCCTTAGTTCGTTTAAGATACTTAAGGATATTCTTAACTGCTGTTTAGTGACCTTCACCTGGATCGGCCTGATAGCGACTGCACATGCTCAAAGCATATGAGACATCAGGTCGTGTACATATCATGGCATACATGATCGATCCGACTGCCGAGGCGAACGGTATCCGACTCATGTGTCTCTCTCTTCCTGAGTCTTAGGACACATGTCCTTAGACAGAGAGGTACCACGTACCATTGGAACCAATCCCCTCTTGGATTGTTCCATGTTGAATCGCTTCAACACTTTATCAATGTATGTACTCTGGGAGAGTCCAAGCAGCTTTCTAGATCTATCCCTGTAGATCTTTATTCCAATAATAAAGGCTGCTTCTCCCAGATCTTTCATGGAGAATTTTAATGAAAGCCAAGCTTTCACCGACGTTAGCATGGGAATGTCATTGCCTATAAGCAATACGTCGTCGACATAAAGGACAATAAAAGTAAGTGCTCTCCCACTAACCTTCTGTATAAACAAGGGTCATCTGCGTTTTGTACGAATCAATTCTTTATGATCTCATCAAAACGCTGATTCCATGACCGTGATGCTTGCTTCAATCCATAAATGGATCGATTTAACTTACAAACCTTGTTTGCAAGTCGTGGTACGATAAAACCGTCAGGCTGTTGCATATAAACACCCTCCAAAGGTTTCCGTTAAGGAAAGCGGTTTTAAAGTCCATCTGCCATATCTCGTAGTCGAAATATGCAGCTATTGCAAGCATTATCCGAATGGATTTAATCATGGCAACGGGGAGAAGGTTTCGTCATAATCAATACCATATTGTTGACGATATCCCTTCGCTACAAGCCTAGCTTTGTACGTTTGTACGTTTCCATCCATGTCGGTCTTCTTCTTGAAGATCCATCTGCATCCAATAGGCTTTACGCCTTCTGGTGCATCAACCAGTGTCCAAACTTGGTTGGAGTACATGGAATCCATCTCGGACTTCATGGCTTCTTCCATAAAACGGAATCGATATTTTGTATCGCTTCCTCATACGTAGCCGGTTCATTATCCTCAATAAGATTAATATCTACATGAGGTGAGATCAGGAACCCATACCTCTCAGGTACTGTTCTGACTCTCTCCGACCTACGCGGTCCTTGTGTATGTGAAGTTTGTGGTACATACAGACTCATCCCGGACGGTCTGTTCTTGTTCCGTCGTTGATTCTTACCTGGAACAGTATCACTACGATCTTCATCGAGTTCTACTTTCCTCCCACTTACCACTGCACTTAAAAAATCCTTCTCAAGGAAAAATGCTTGTAGAGCAACAAATACTTTGTTCTCTTGTGGGTGATAGAAGTAATATCCTTTGTTTCCCTAGGATATCCTACGAAAAGGCATTTATCAGATTTGGGTTCAAGTTTGGTACCTTCCAAACGTTTAACATATGCCCAGCATCCCCAAATCTTCAGGAAAGAGAACCGGTTTCCTTCCTGTCCATATCTCATATGGAGTCTGTTCAACAACTTCGACGACGGTACCTTATTCAAAATAAGTATAGCACTGTTTAATGCGTATCCCCAGAAGGATATTGGTAGCTCAGTCGTGCGACTCATCATTGACCTCACCATGTCCAACAAGGTGCGGTTTTCTCCGTTCGGACACACCAGTTTAATTGCGGTGTTCCAGGAGGAGTCCACTGTGATAGAAATCCCATATTCTTTCAAGTAATTTGAAACTCATAACTTAAGTATTCGCCACCACGGTCTGACCGTAATGTCTTAATACTCTTCCCTGTTTGTTTTTCAACTTCCTGTCGAAACTCTTTGAATTTCTCAAAAGTTTCCGACTTGTGTCTCATAAGATACACATAACCGTAACGAGATGCGTCATCTGTAAAGGTTACGAAGTAGTGAAATCCACCTCTAGCCTGGCTAGACATGGGCCCGCATACGTCAGTATGAACGAGAGCTAACAGTTCTGTGGCACGTTCACCTTTACCGCTAAAAGGTGATTTAGGCATTTTGCCTAAAAGACAAGATTCGCAGACGTCATATGAATTGAGATCAAATTCGTCCAAGTACCCACTCTTCGAAAGTGTGGATATGCGAGTCTTGTTGATGTGTCCTAGACGACAATGCCACATATAAGCTTCATCTTTTAGATTACTTCTTTTGAGCCTTTTGTTTGTCATTTTAGGAGATTCATTTATATTCAAAATATAAAGACCGTTATTTGCAACAGCTGTGCAAATTTCTGCATCATTTTTATATAAATAACACCCAGTGTTTCTAAATACAAAAGTGTAACCCTGCTGGGTTAACAAGGATACATATATAATATTCCTAGTTAAACTAGGTACAAAATAACAGTTCAAAAGTTTAAGTACATGCCCTGAGGGCAGTTCTAAAACAAAAGTCCCTACGGCCAAAACAGCAACTGGTGTTCCGTTTCCGACCCGTAGATCCATCTCCCCTGACGCCAGCACCCTGCTATCATGCAGATCCTGCACATCAGTACAAATATGTGCACCACAACCAGAATCAAAAATCCAATTTTTAAAACTAGAAGTATTCATATTTATCTCAATAACAAACATACCAGAGGCGATAGCCCTACTTGCCAGCCTTGATATCCTCCCTCTGCACAATGCTCATTCGGCAGTCACGTTTCCAGTGACCCCTCTTGCCGCAGTTGAGGCAGATGTCGCGAGATTTGTCCTTTGGCTTCCTAGAAGCCACTGTCAACTTGCATTTGCCCTTGTTCTTGAACTTCTTCTTCTTCGCACCTCCAATTGCCTTGGGCCCAGCCTTTGGCGCATGAGAGGTCGATGCATAATGCGCCTCGCGCTTGCTCCCCTTTAGGAGTTCCCTTTCGGACTCCTTCAATACAGATAACAGCTCTCCAAGAGTGTCATCTGTATCCATCAACTTGTAGTTGATTATGATTTGTTTCCAAGTATCAGGAAGTGACTGCAAGATCATATCTACAGTCAGCTCAGCCTCCAAGACTATTCCCATATTGGCCAACTCATCAATATCGGCGATCATTTGAGTCCCGTGGGCCTCAACTGATGCGCCGTCTGTCATCCGGGAGCGGAAGAGTTTCCTTACTAGCTCGTACCTCTTCATCCGCTTATTGGTGCGGTGAAGATCACGCAATCTTGCCATCATGTTATAGGGATCCAAGTCCCTGTACTGGCGTCTGAAATGCTGGGTCATTGCAGCTAGCATAACTGACTGAGCTTGGTCACAATCGTCACTATGAGTCTTCCATAACTCTAGCTCCAGTGGCTCAGTGGGTTCAGGCGGGAGAGGTCTCTGAATAGCATACAGGACCCTCTCAGCCCCAAGCACTATCTTGAGGTTCATTTCCCAGTCGGCAAAGTTTGTCCCTTTGAAGACATTATCGCCCATGATTATGTCGCGGATATTACCTTTGCCAATCATCTTGACAACTATAGTCCAACTATAAAGTCAACGATGTTATGGGTACAGTCAAACTGTTACAAGTAAAATAACAATATATTAGTCCAACTAATTATTTAAAATATTGACGAAATAATTTTGAAAGACGCGTAAGGCTAAGTATCTTAATGAAATTGCAAATTCAATAATAGCCTCCCACTATTTTCTTCAAGTTCTAACCCTCTGTAGAGAACTCGGGAAATCGAATTTCCTAGTGGGCTAGGATCCCGTTAAATAACACACAACCTTGACTTTGGCCAATAAATTGTATGCTATTTAACTTAGGTAGATCTCCATGATCAATTGGATCTCATCAATTCCTAGATCCGGTTAGGTGGACATCCAAGTCCGAAACATATGTATAATGCCATGTAACCATTACATTTTCCTAACCCTATCCTCCGAATCATCTAGGCCTTGGCTTTGGCCAAAAACAAACCTAATGATTCCAGTTAAGCGGGACCCATTGACGAGGAAGTTTCGTAATCAATGTCATTGGACAAAAAGTGATCTTGACTTTGGCCAATAAAAATCACGATTTGGACAAGACACCGATATGGAACAAAACTCTCATGATTCAAGTACATCCTTGATTGACAAAGGTCTTGACTTTGGTCAAAAACAAACCAATGCCAACTTCGGATCTTGAACAAGAACCATTCAATGGAAGGATATTTGCTTAATATAATTTGAGGGATTTTCGCGTAATTGGCAACCAATTTATTTATCTTTGTTAGGTCTCATCATCATACACCCTTAAGCATGCTTCTAAAACATCATAAAGCGCGTAAAGTAAATTAATAGTGATATGCGGATGGATATATAAACAACTTGTTCCTAGAACAAATCACTCCCTTTCCTCTCCCCGCTAGCACTATTCTACTACTACCCAATTACATAATACTATAAGAGAAACCTCATTTACATTGAGGGGAATTAGGTGAGAAGAGAATACAAAGAGATAAAGAGATAAGGCTGGACACGCAGGTCCAATTTATAAATTCCAAATTTACAATAATTTCTAAAATTACCCTTTCCCTTCTAATATCCATCCGATATACACTATTCATTCATCACATACATATATATTCAAACAAGACATGCTTTTACAACCAATCTAATCCAATTAATTAGTCTTTGTTTAAGTGATCATCCAATGTTCAAACAACGGTTTGATTTTGCGCGAGTCCAACTCGATTGAGAAAAAGTACATAAGGTACGAATTCGCGAATTATATCGAACTACTTATTAAATCTAATTCAATTCGTATTCAATACTAATTCAATTATTTAATTCCAAATTAAATGTTTACACTTTTAATGTGCTTTAAAGACTTAGATTCTAAATCTAATTCTATTGGGTCTCAAAGCCCAACTAACATCCAATGTTTAATTTAATTCAAGTCAAATGGGCTTTCAATTGATTTATTAAGGCTTGGGCTTTGGTCAATGTGGGTCAAACCCAATTACCAAGCCAAATAAGGAATCACCCTTAAATGCCATAAAACCAATTTTAAGCCCATAAGGCCCAATTAAATTATTAAAGCCCATTATATTATATTTGGACTTAATGGAGTGATTTAGGCCCAAATTGGATCCAATCCTTTTGGCCCAAATCTACTTGGTCCAACCAAGCCCATTATGCCCAAATACAATATTAAAAGCCCAATTCACCAATTAAGCCCATTAATTAAATTTTAATGTACTCCCGCATTTTCTAGTAATAAAGACAATCATTTTGCTTACTTGTCTGAGTCTCTTCATTTCAACTTGCATGATTGAGCATATTTCACATCAGCTAAACCAAAACAAATGCATTTAACGTTGGTACACCTGAGAGCCCCAAAGAAATTTTAATTGCAAGTGAGGTTACCTCTGAGGAGTGGGAGAAATTGGAAGGGATATTAGTCAAATATGCCAAGGTATTTGCTTGGTCCTATGAAGACATGCCTAGAGTAAACAGAAGCATCGCCCAGCATACAATACCAACTTATCCAAATATGAAGTCAGTGAAATAGAAACTTCGACGGATGAGACCTGAGTGGGCCGAGAAGGTCAGAGAAGAAGTCAAGAAACAGATAGATGTGGGGTTCCTAAAAGTAGTGAAGTATCCTGAGTGGTTGGCAAATATTGTGCCAGTGCCGAAGAAAGACGGGAAGGTCAGACTGTGTGTGGATTACAGAGATTGTAACAAGGCTTTCCTGAAAGATGATTTTCTTCTACCTCATATAGACGTGCTAGTTGATAGTGCGGCTTTCTCTTGTGGGGTTTCTAGATTAGTCCCAAGATCAATTCAAGCAATGAAATCAAGTGTGAATACTCAAAGTGGTATGGCATAATCATACTTACATTGATCGGCTTTTGCGATGCGAGGAACAACAAAAATCTTCAAGCTTTTTCTTCCATGTAGCTCACGGCAAAGCCCTCTTTTTTGTGCTACATATGCTCGGCCAAGCCCCAAGCTTGGGTGTGCATTCCATGCCCATGGATGGGTTTCCCTATCACCTTCGTAAGACTCCTAATGTGTGCTAGCACCTCGAAAAATTTACCGCAAATCTTTCCCTTTGCTTCTCATAGTTCTCGGTAATTGCAGATTTTTTGGAGAAGAAAATGGCCCAAGGCCGAGAGAGTGGAGAGAGGACGAAGAAATGTGTTAGTTGCTTTTGATTTCCTAAATCAATTAATGATATACCAAATACAAAAAATGGTATATGGCATTTAAGCCATCCAACCACCACCATCAATCAATCAAAAGTGACAAGTTGTCAATCACTCAAAGTGACAAGACATCCATCACTTGATTGACTAGTGATTTGACGCTTGATGTGACTTGTGGGCCGCACTTGATTCGAAATGCGAGTGGGACCGCAAACACTCCCGGGCTCGGGTTCGCTAATTCCGAATTAACAAATTTTCCGTTGTGACGTAATTAAATCTAATTCAATTCAATAATTTTACCTAGCAAAATTACTATTCACGTCGCTAACGAATTAATTCTAAATTAACTCGTTCGCCCGAATTAAAATCTAATTTTAATTCCGCGTCGAAATCCAATTTCGTATAATATATCGAATATATTATTTTATCGATTAATTCTAAATTAATCGTTCTCTCTCTTTAAATAATATTTTATCCCAGATAAAATATCTCCATAATTTATCCCAGATTAATTTTCTCTCTCTTCTAATTAATCCCATATTAATAAAGTGCAAGTCATACGTCATTGGTGAATCTTCGGGAAGCGACTCATGAGATCCCCAGATATGTTGGCAGTAAATCCGGTCGTCAGACTATCTGAACACGTACGTACCTAGTACTATGTTTTTACCGATTTACAAGACATGGTTGGCTTCTAGCAAAGCACCGTGCCTACCCAATTCTCCAGAAATATTCTTAAAGGAATATATGATCTATATCAGGCGTAGTATATGTAGTATTGCGTATTGCGATCCAGCATCAGATGTCACGTGCAAGGCCTGGGGCTGGAATTGTGTCTGCCCCGTACAAAGCACATATCAGATCTCTGGTAACTAGTCTCTATAATCGGATAATCATGACCTAGTCATATTATCCCGATGACTGCAGTATAAAAGAGCACCAGTTTCGTATCCTATGTGATTATCATCTCCACTATGACTGGAGTGATACTTCTGTCTTGACATCACACCCAATACACTACGATTCTCAATAAACCCAGAAGAGGCGTACACAAAACCTGTTAAAGCCCTGGACGACCAAAACAAAAGTATATTGATTGTCACAAGTATTAGCGGTGCTAGTCTCAGGTTAAGACCAAATACACCTACCCTGATACGGACTTCCATAGACACATAGTCATACTATCAATGGAATTCCGAGGGGTCTATCCAGAGCGAAGCTGTTCCCGTACCATCGGTAAACACAACTTCCTATTACACTTGCATGAGTATCCTATACCCAAATATATGAGAACTATACCGTTATGCTCCCATAACGCGCACAATGCATTATCGATGTCCAATCTCGATAATACTCCGACTAAGGATATTTAATGATTAAACCTTCGTGGATTGATACTGTCTCATATCATCTAAATCCGGAACTAATCATATGGACCTTTTATCATTTATACATCTAGGTAATCCAATTACAAATGATAAAAGGGCAATTTCCTTTGTCACATAGTTATTTGTACAATAACACCATGATCTGTATAAATAGTGATGCTATGGTCATAATTGTCCAACAATGTCCCACTTGGCCTATAGCCAATCACTCAAGTGTCCTACACCCGAACTATGTACGGTTCGCTCAAACTTTTGCTGAGGAAAGGCTTTCGTCAGCGGATTTGCATAATTATCATCTGATACGATTTATTCGATCATCACATCGCCATGATGTATGATCCGAATAAATCAGATGAATATTTGAAGTATATATCTGGATCGTTGATGAGACCACTAATCTGATTCGGATTATTATCGATCCAAAAGGCTTCTATTGCTGCCTCAGCTACAACAATATTCCACTTTTGTTGTTTATTCGGTAACAGTATCTTGCTTGGAAGATTTCCAGCTCACTGTTCCGTTATTCAAACTGTATAGTACCTTTATTGCGACTTATAGTCATTTATATCGGTTAGGAAATTTGCAACGGTGAACCTAGTCACTTCAAGTTCTCCTTCTCCATAGTATAAAAAAGCATCCTTAGTTCATCTAAGATACTTAAGGATGTTCTTAACATCAATCCAGTGACTATCACATGGATTGGCCCGATTGTGACTCCATGTGCTCAAAGCGTATGGGACACCAGGTCGCGTACATTTATTTCAATGTATGAGAACTCAGAGAACATCAACAACTTTAGATCTATCCCAGTAGATCCTTATTCCTAGAATAAAGGTTGTTTCTCCCAAGAATTCTACGGAGAATTTTCATGAAAGCCAAGCTTTCACCGATTGTATTATGGGAATATCATTTCCAAGAAATGACATATCATTATTATTTAGGACATTCATCGTCAGTGCGCTCCCACTAACCTCCTTATATACACAAGAATCATTTTCGTTTTGAATTAAATCATACACCATTATGATTACATCAAAACGATAGTTCCAAGAACCCAATGCTTGATTCAATCCACAAATGGATCGAATTAACTTGCAAACCTTGTTTGCTCGTTTTAGTACGACAAAACTGTCATGATGTTAGAAACATCCTCCAAAAATTTTCCGTTAAGGAAAGCGGTTTTGGCATTCAGCTGCCATATTTCATGAATGAAACATGCAATATTAGCAAGCATTATCTAAATGAACTTAACAATGGCAACGAGTAAAAAGTTTCGTCGTAATCGACACCATGTTGATGACGATACCTTTTCGCTACAAGCCTAGCTATGTACGTTTGTATGTTGCCATTCATTTATGTCTTTCTTGAAGACTTATATAGTACCAATAGGCACAATGCCTTCCGGTACAACAACCAGTGTCCAAACTCGGTTGGTTTACATGGAATCCATCTCGGACATTATGGCACTTTGCAATAATAGGGAGTCAATACCTTGTATCACTTCCTCATACGTAGTCAGTTCGTATTCCTCAATAAGATTGACATTTTTACAAGGTGAGATCAGAAACCCATACCTCCCAGGTTGTTTTCTGACTCTCTCCGACTTGCGCGGTTCTTGTGTATTCGAAGATTATTGGTATAGTTTCATCCCTGATCAACTCAACTCAAAGCAACAAACAAGTCAAGTGGCAGCTAGCGAGCCAGGTTAGTAAAACTACATTGCATAATTTTGATAGGATTGTCACTGTTACACATTGCACAAGTCCCATCAAATTGGGGGCGACTATAGGCACTGCATTTTCACATATAAGTCCCGATGATGAGTCTCGTACGGAGGCACTACTTTTTAGGTTACGGAAGTCGTGGGAAACGAATGTCGGAAGCAGAAATTCAGAATAAGTATGTCATCAGATTCAATTCACATGTTCACTGCTTTCGCATTTGTGCGACGTTCGTGAGCACGTTCAAACGTCAAGTAGATTGCGGGCGTTCGTGTAGCGTTCGAATCGGCATTTGAACGATGTCAGTACTTCTAGTTTTGCTGCTAGTCTCACGCCCAAGCCCAATTAGCCCACCAAAACCCATCCAAAAAAATAATTAAAATATTTAAGATACATGTCACAAATTAAACTAAATTAATTAGATCAAATCCCTTCATAATCTAATCAAATCCCTTCCCTAATCAAACACCAATTAAGATATTCACTCCCTAAATTAAACCCATCTTTTCCTTTCATAAACTAATCAAAACACTTCCCTTTTTTTGAGGATTCCCTTCCTTACCTAGAAACCCTAGCAAACCATTATAAAAAGAAGCCTAAACCAACCTTAGAACCTCTAGCTCATTCTCACGAAAACACAAAAGAAATAAACTTAGCACCCACGCCTAAGGCAAAGCAAGAAGTATAGAAATAATTCTCTCTTCTCCTCCTCTCATCACCGAAACCATAACCCCTAAACACCATCCACCAAAAATCACAGCCCAAAACTACACTGTAATCTGACCGAAAATCACCCCTAAAACTGCACTCCATCCACCAAAAATATACCCCCAAATAGCAGCCCTAACACCGAAAACAGTGACAAAAAAACTGCAGTTAAAAACATTCCAGAAAACCAACCCTCTTTCACCTTAAAACCGTGAGAAAATACAGCAAAACTGAGGAAATGACAACTCAAAACAGTGAAGCAACGAACGAAAGCAGTGGACCAATGAATCAGAGGAGTTGTGGAGCATCAATCCTTCCGACGGCCATGTAACGCACTTTCGAGAGACGAACTAAGAGGTTAGACCTGAGGGCACCCTTCTTATTTATTCTAAACTTTTTTGTTGTATATTAGAATTCATTCGCATGAGAGTCATTTGTTGATACATGTTGTGGTCCTTGAATGAATGGAATGTGTATTCTCCCTTGTGGTATATCGGAAGGAAACTCGGACGTAAATTCCGTAGCCGAATCCGAATGGACGGTATTGCGATTTGCACTTTGGATACAATGCCACGTACCACTTGAGAGATTCACCTGTTTCGTTTCATCCAACCTTGTGTTCGAGCATGATTTTGTCGTTAGTATGTTATTTATTTTTAAGCATGATTTAGTCGTTAGTATGTTATTACTTTCTGCATGTTACTCATTTATGCATGGTAATGTAATGCGCATGGGCAAATCAAGTCGGATTAAAGGTCCTCCGTTTTGAGGGATGAAAAGCCAAAGTGCTATCTTTGCCACGACGTTTTGCCGTGCCAGACGAGATATGTTTGATTGAATGTGAGATATGTTTAATCGAATATACGGAGTTCCATATTATTGTCTCATTCATTTGTATGCATTGTAATATAATGCGCATGGGCTAACTAGGGTGGATTAAAGGTCCTCTATTCAACGATACGTGCATTTGCGTTATACGTGTGTGTTTACGCCTGTCAGGTAGCCTTCAGGCATTTCCCTAGGTGTGTGTTCACGGTTGCATTTAGCATATGCAACAAGCCTTTAAACCCCTAGGTGTCCCTAGTGGACGAGTTGTAGTCTCGTGAGGGTTTACAGCAATGATACCCACGAACATTTTACAAAAGTAAAAATGTAGTGAAACTAATGCACACAAAAGCAAAAAAACAAGAGAAAATAGAATAAAGAAGTTAGTGACTAATCTGGTAAATCTTCTACTCCAAGTTACTAGCTGTTTTGTTTCTTTCTAAATTACAGAATAAGTAAATTCTCCGATTATATTTATCATTCTCCATATACACAGCCAACATAATATTTAACAACTAATTTTTGCCCACAACAGTCATAAGTGTAGTTGATAAGAGAGTAATATTTTTGTCCTAAAGTTTTATCAGAATTCACACCTTTTTGTAGCAATGGAATAATTTTTCTGATTTTTTCTTTGATTTTTGATTTTGATTTTATATTTATATTCAATACCTTCCCTCTATGTAGCGAGCTTTGGGTCGGTGGCTCCCAAACCAGTTGGCTTTAGGGCACTAGGTGTTAAGATACCCCTACAGACTTAATTACTCAGACTTCAGATATATATATTTGTGCAACTTCCTTGATCCATGTAGCGAGCTTTTGGCCAGTGGCACTAGGTGTTAAAACACCCTTACAGACTTAATAACTCAGATCTCAGATGTTTTTTTTTTTTTACTTTGTCACTTTTTGATATGCTTCCTCCAATTAAACTAGAGCACTGAATATTACAAACTTTTCAATTTTAGCTCATGTCCGTATGTTACAATGCATGTTGATAATACCTGCCAACTGAGCATATGAAGATCTATTTTAGTCAGTTTTATGAAGAATTCACAAATTAATTAATTCAAAAGGAAATAAACAAAAATTAACTTGTTTCAAAAATGGTTTGAGATACGTCTCAGGAGTGGAAATTCCTTACACAGCTATCTCTTACCAATTTCACCTTTTTAGTCAAAATAAAAACACAAAATATTTTTGTAATTTTTGAAAATTTTTCAATTTTTTTTGTATTTTTCGAAAATTTTTGGACTAAAAATAAAAACAACACACAAACTAAAAACAAGGTACTGATCAACTAATTCCCTCCCCTAAACCTAAATGAGACATTGTCCCCAATGTCTTAAATAGTAGAAGAAGAGTTTAGAAGATAATACCTGGATAACTGAAATTCTACAGGAAATTAAAGGTTAAGATCCAGATTAATCCGACGCCTTTTACCACGATCGTCCTCGGACCAATTTTTTTTTTGAAAGGATAGGGTCAACCTGTGGTTCATAGGCTAAGAGTTGGTATATTAGATACGGAGCAGTTCTGGCAGTGAAGAGGAGTTATTTCATAGGTTTTGACACGAACCCATTTCTCCGAGCATCATCAAGAAACACACAAAGAAAATCATAAAATCCTTCAACGTTAAACAACCCAATTGGTTTCTGGTGTATGTTCAGGTTCGCCCAAGATAACACAATAAAAATTTCCTCCAATGTGCCCAAGCCACCTGGCAAAGCAATAAAATCATCAGCACGGTTAATCATTTCTACCAATCGTTCAGACATACCTGGCACTATCAGTTCCTCTCCGTTTGATGGTTCAATAAGATTTGCCTCTACCAAGGGTTTTGGGATAATTCCTAAAACATTACTACCTCCTTCCTGTACAGCCTTTGAAACGATCCCCATTAGTCCAAGATTGCCTCCGCCATATACTAAGTGCATATTCCTTACAGCTAAGACTCGACCCAATTCCTGTGTTGCCTCTACGTATTGTGGCTTAGTACCAACACTAGTACCGCAAAACACACAGATGTTTTCAACTCGTCTTCTTGAAGTGGCTTCCATGTTTTACTCTGGATGTCTTCAAAAGTGAAATGATGAGTTGAATTTATAACACCTGAAAAGGGTGAGTAAAATAATAGCACTAGTACCTACCAAATGACAGTTATTAGTTAAACAGTAAAATAAATCGCGATAGTCAAAAATGTCCGGATCACGTCGGAGAAAATAAAAAGAAAACAACAAAACAAATTACAATTATTAGGAAAAGACAAAGAGATATAATATGTACAAGAAAATTGGTGGCTTGATTGACGTCTATGCGTCAGGGACAAGCTTCCTATCCAATTTTCTTATAAATTGGCAAACAAGGTCTTTTTGAGTAAGATTCCCAAGACTTAACTGTTGTCTTTCTTTTTGAAATTGTGCATATAACACACGAATTTCGTGATACACATATCCACTGGGATGCGTCTCAAGAGTTTTAGATATATCATCCAAAGACTCCTTACTCAAGCCATCCCTAATGAAATTAAGCTTATCTTCGCGGTTATCAGACACCATTCCTAAAGAATGACAACGAGTATCACAAAACATACGAGCACATTTATAACAGACACACATTCTTTGGGCTTTTTTTTTAGCATAAGTGCTCCTTCCTAAACCAGGCAGATGTGAAAAAAAATAGTCAGAAGACTCACCTGCCAATCGGACTCGTGCTTCAATAATCCAACGAATATCAGTAGGAATACCTTTGATCATCAATAGTCTCATCCGTTCCAAGTGAGCTTTGTAGACCTTTATCAGAGATTTTTGAGGGATAGAATGAAATTGCTTGTGAAGTTTTGCGAGAGCTTCTTCCATCCTGAAATGTCTTAATCTACAAAAACTAAACACACCAAATTAAATCACACCAAATCACAATATATACACAAATAGCATGGGTTGTCTCCATGCTAGCGCTAAGTTTAAAGTCGTCAACTAGACTTGACTTCTCGATCGTTAGGCTGGATCTGAAAGTGTGACACTTTCTTTTTGTCGCTCAAATGATTCTCTCATGTAGTGCTTAACACGCTTGTTTTTAACCTTGAAAGTTTTGTTGGAGTCAGGATCATGTATCTCAACGGCTCTATCTGGTAAAACTTTGGTGATCACAAATGGACCTGACCACCATGATTTTGGCTTCCATTGGAATAAGTTCACCCTTGATTTGTTTAACATTACCTTCTACCATGGTTCCAGTTGTATGCGCACTAACTTCTCATCATATCTTTTCCTTGCCTTTTCTTTGTACAATTTGGCATCCTCAAAAGGCTGATTGTGAAATTCCTCCAATTCGTTGAGCTGGTGGAACTTTTTCTCTTATGTTGCTTGTAGTGCAAGAATTGGCTTTTTTAGTGCAAAAGATGCTTTATCTTCAGGCTCCATAGGCAATTGACATATTTTAAGTTTGTCAGTAGAACTTTGCATTGCATTGGAGTTCTGAATTGTACTGTGTATCACATCAAGTCTGAAACATTCCT